>MBAC02008312.1:0-60918 GCA_001712635.2 Nothophytophthora sp. Chile5
CGACTACCGTCCTGTGCTACATCGTCTTCGACGCGCTCCGCAGCCTCACGTCGGCGCTCATTATCCTGGCATTCCTGCTGCCCGGCCTGGTGTACGGCGGTTACGAGCGTCGCCGCTCCAAGGACCGACGCTCCGTGGGGTTCGCCGTCCGATAGATTGGCTGTAGCACGTGTGCAAAAGGTTCTGTTTCGCTGGATCAATATGGTGTTCTAGTTGAAGTTGGTTGGTGTTGAAGCTGCTGGTTGGCTGGCCAGTCCGTTTTCAAGAGCTCCGAGCGCTCTCGTGCTTGGAGGGTGGCTGCGCTGGGCTCAGCTCTGCGCACGACGAGAGGCTTTAGTTTTGCCAGGAAGAGCCAGATGCGACCGTCTCTGGTTCGCTTTAATCAGACGGAAGATTCGTTGGCCTCTCCTCCTCAAGTCACACGATCAGTTGTTGAAGACGATGCGTTGTCAGTGACTTGAGGGAAGCCGTGGCAACGTAGCACGTCGCCCATTGTTGAAGAACCCCCACAGACGTAGCACTCCTGTCGGAACGGCGACCGCTCGAAATGCCGTCCCAAGGAAACTGGTTGGAGTGCTACGCACGGATTTAACAACCGAGGGATCCAAACACCCACTTCCTCAATGCGCCAGGTACTGTCTGACGCACAAGCGGGCAGGCACGACCGTTGAGCAGTGCAACGCTGTGACCTCTCGTAGAGTTGCTCTCCACCTCGGAGTCCGCTCCAAACGGCAGTCAGCCGCCACCAGTGTGGCAGCATCAAACGCGTTCCTCCTGCTAAAGGAACTCGGGCGTCCAGTGGATGCCTGCCCGTGCCAGTCAAGCGGGGGTGATTTCTTGATTCATGAACCCCACGCCAGACGGCCATCCTGCGGGTCGTTCTGTGGTTGCAGCTGCCTCCCATCCGAGCGAAGAGATCGCTCGACAGCCTTCACTTTCCGTCGCCAGACTGATTCGCCCGTGGGATCATGGATACACTGCCTGGGACACTCGCCGCCAGCTGCGCGGTGGATCACTTGTCGGAGCAGACTGTCCCCAAAAGCCAGGAGCTTGTTTAGCTTTGCCCCCAAAGCCCCGAGATTGCCAGACGGAAGCACTATAACGAGAGACGTTAGCCCAGGAGCGATCCAAACAAGCGAGCTCTGCTGTAAAAGATCAAGGCAAGTGCCCGGCTTCCCTCGAGCGCAAGCGGGGCACGAAGATGTCTGGGTGTAGAGGACCCACTGGCCATCAGCTCATCTTCTACGTCATCCCAATACACGTATGCTTCCACGTCAACTGCCTCAAAACACGGTCACTTCCAATTCTACCCACATTTCATTCCACTCCCAATACCAAGTCAAGTGATCCAGCGGCTCACCTACTTTTGCGAAACAAGATGCCACTTGAACCCGTGCCAGCGATGGTGCTGCGCTGACTCCCTTGGCTGGTCACTCGACGCATCTCACGGTCTCCGCTGGCTGCCACCCTCAAAGAAGAGGCGCCTCGCCCTGCTTCTGCCTCTCGGTGGCCTCCCTCCAGTCTCCACCGCTGCGCCGCGCTTTCCAGCCGCTCAGAACGCGAGTCGCCGGCCAGTCCAGAGCGCTCCTTGCTCGATTTGCCCAGCAAGCAAGCGGCAATGAGCTTCCCACTGCCGCGTGCGGAGCTGCCGCGGATCACGGTCTCTCGGCATGAGCAGCGCGCGTTCAAGCGCATGGCCACGCGGATGCTGGCCCACACGATGCGGGAGTTCGACCAGCACACGCACGAGAACGGCAGCGTAGTGGACACGACGCTGTGGAAAGCGGCCGGATCACGAGACGACCTGCGCGTCTACCGCGAGCGCGAAGCCGGCGCCACATGCGCAGCTTTGGCGTACGCACTGGAGAAGACGGAGGTGCTGCCTCGTGGCTCCACCATTGCGCCCCTCACGCCGCCCGGCATGCTCATGACCGGCTACTGCCGCGGCAAAGTGGAGAACGCTATGGACGCCGTGGCTTCCAGTTCCCAGGAGGACCTGGCGCTCGTGACCTCCTTCCTGCACGAAGACGTGGCGGACTGCGCCGTGCTGCACACTATGGAGGCGCCCACGGCCTCGGACCCGTTTCACTTCCTCGGGTTCAAGTACTTCGTACAACGAGCCCCCGCCGTGGGCTCCAAGCAGCTCGCGAAGAACCGCGACTCGCTCTATCTCGAGTACACTGGCTACACGGAGACCGAACGCGGCGAGCGACTGGGCTTCCACCTCATGCACTCCGTGGATCTACCTCAATTCCCAGACCTTTCGGCGCACAACTCAGCACGAACACTGCAGTCCGTACGCTATCTGTACCGTCAGCAGAGCGAGGACATCGTGGAGGTTTTCATGCAGGGCAACCTGGAGATCGCCGGCGCCGTGGCCTCGACGTTGATGACTGACACGTTCATCGGCATCTCCACGCTCGTGGCTTGTGCGGAGGCCAAGCGACTCACGCAGATGTGGAAAGCGCAGCAGAGCCGCAATGCGAAGCAGGCAACTCGGCAGCAGCAGTCCCGGCGAGCGGCCTCGGCCTCCGAGTGCAGCATGTGTCGCCAGAAGAAGAAGCTGTTCGGCGGCGCGTCGCTCGCGGCCTGCGAGGTCTGCGCCGAGTTCATCTGCGCGCGCTGCCGGTCGGAGAAGAAGGTGTTCGAGATGGACGCTGACGGCATCCTGGGTCGGTTCCGCAAGCTTTCCGTGTGCAAGTGCTGCGTGTTGGCGGCCAACAAGCCGCTGTCACAGCCCGAGGAGCCCCAGGGACTCATCGTGATGTCCCACCACCTCCGATTGGACCGCGAGGCCTCGCGCGACCGTCGGCGTCGTGGCACTTCGTCGGCTGCGTCTTCAGGCACGCGGTCTCGCTCCGGCTCCAGTTGTCCGTCAACCACGTCCTCAGACGAGTGTTCGCAAGCGCCGAACGTCCTGCGACGCGCGCGGAACGGCAGCTACGCCAGTTATGCCAGCACAGCGAGCACTGTGAGCTCTGCAGGCTACCGAGAGAGTCCCGTGACGCCTCAGTCCCCCATGGGCATGAAGGGCAGTCAGCGACAGCCGCATCAGCCCGTGTATGCGAAGAACGACCAGCAGATGGAGCTGCAACTGCAGCGTTACGGCGGCCGCACCAAGGCCGTCGAGCCCTCGCGTCGCATCCAGCACTTCGGCGGCATTGGCGGCCAGCAAGTGCAGCAGCAAATGGCCATCCGAGAGAAGCACTCGATGGTGGCGCACCAGCACGAGTCCAGTCGGCGTCGAGGCATCACGGCGCCGCAACCGCCCGCGGTGGAGCACAGTCTGGCCGTGCGACGGAAACAGCACGCGTTGGTGGCGTCGCATCGGGAAACCTTGCGGCGAACGCACTCCACAGGCTCCAGCTCGAGTCTGCCATCACCGAGGAATGCTGGGGGAGGCTACAGATGCCCGCCGGGGCCGTCGGTCTCGCAGCCGAACGATCTGTTCGCGCGGATGGTGGAGTTGAACCGCGTGGCCGAGTCCACGTACAACACGGCGCAGCAGAACGGCGTCTATCTCTCGCAGCAGATGCGCTCGCGTCGACGAGCGTCGTGATGCGCAAGGGTGGGGACAGCCGGAAGGGAGGGAAGTTGGTTTATTTAGCAATGATTGATTATCGAAATGCAAGTCCTTTGACAGCGTTAAGACTTGATCTCCCCAGCATTCTCCAGCCACAACGTGGCGTTGCAAGCAGGCGATGAAGCGTGGCTAGCTCCATTTGCAGAGGGAGCTAGCGCTTCGCTGCTTCAAGCAACATAAGAAATTCAACCAGCGTCGCGGTGAGCTGATTGTCCAGGTGGCTGCTGTATCGGGGGAGGCGGAGGGAGATCGCGGGAAAGGTGGCTTCCTCCTCCGGCCAAGCTGGCAGGTTAGCGTGGCACCACCAGTCGAGCGAGCGAGCCACCGGGAAACGGCGCGCCATCGAAAGGTGGCTTGGTGTCCCGCTGCACGAAGATGTGTTTGCCTGCGCCCCAAATTCAACCGCGGCAATGAGATGGGGAGCTGGCAGTTGAAGGTGGTCGAACTTCGACTCGACGCTATCGATCTCGGTGGCTTTCACAGTGGACTCGGCACTTCAACCGCCTCCAGTTCGGCCCTCAACGTCGCCGACACGTCGGACGGACGCCGGCATCTTCACGTCGACTGGGGTTGAAGAGCGAAGACCGATTTGGATAGCCGCGCCGCGGCATGATGGAGGGGGTGAAAGGCCAGGATGCTCCTCAGTCGCGCGGGAACGACCTCGCTTCCACGAAAGCAGCTTGCAGTTCGGTGTCCCAGATGCGAGGGAGGATGGGGAGCGCAGCAGTCCAGGACTCGGAAGCGAAGCCAAGACGACCCGCAATCACATCCTGCCATTGGACAGCCTCCCCCAGATCTGCCGCCTCCCTCCGAGCCTCGAAGGCGGGAGCTTCGAGTGTCCCAAGCCTGCCACCGCACAGAAAAGCGAGCGGAGCTGCGCTTCTATAGCCGCCACGACGGGCGAGCGAGGGCCCCACGTCCCAAAGCCAGAAGCCGAAGGCGTCCCGCCGTCTGGAAGCTTCCGAGACGAGGCCCCCCATCCCGAAAACATCGGCGCGGACCAAGGTGTTCCTTTCCACCACATGAAGCGAGCGCTTCCACCTGGCGGATACAATTTGGCTATTGAGATTCTTTGGACAGCACATACACCTGTTTAATTCAATATTATCAGTCTCGTATTTCCAATTACATATAACATACCAGTAGTATCTGAGACACGATCTGAGCCATTGCTATCACGAGGTCAGAAGTGAAGGTAGCTTCCATAATAAATATGGCTAGATAGAAGCTACAGCAGGGATTGCGTTGACCAGGGATAACCGCATGCGAGGGGCAGAGATGCGGATGGGGGATCCCATCGCGTGCAAGAGCTTGGCCCGCCGTCCCACTCCCCATGCCAGCAGCTCCTCCGCTCCTCGCCGACGCAGAGCGCCGTCGCTCTGGTGGCCATTGAGCAATCTGGAGCGAGCACCTCGGACGAAGTAACGCGGCCTCACGCCAGCTGCCGCGCCGGCCGATCCCGGATACAGTTTCCAGCACGCCACGGGTCCCTCACGCTGTCTTGCGTCTCCGCCGCGAGTCTGCACAGGCCCCGGAAGCGCAGACCTCGCTGCGAACCTCCTCGAGCAAACGCCCAGACGCCGCTCGAACCGCGTCTGCCATTCAGTGGGACGAAGGAGCTTCGCCCCTTGTCTCTGCGCCTCCCTCATCTGATCGCCGATCTTTCGCGTCGCCTAGAGGCCCAGCTTCTTCCCCAGCCAGTGAAGCCGCTCGTCACTCTTTGACAGCGACCGAGAGTTCGTCCCGTCATGGCGCCGAGCTTCCCGTTGCCGCGTTCGGCGCTGCCGACGGTGCGGGTGACCCCCGACGAGCACAAGACGGCCAAGCACATGATGGGGTGCATGCTGGAGCACACGGTGCAAGCCTTCGAGAACTTCGCGTACGACGCGCAGGGCGTGGTGGACACGGCGCGGTGGAAGCCGCTGGGCGTGCAGGACGACCTGAAGCTCTACCGCGAGCGCGTGGCCGGCGCCACCAGCTCCGGCTTGGCGGCGGCGCTCGGCCCTCGAGCCATGCTGCCCAACAGCGACTCGGTGGCCGCCTTGGCGGGGCCAACGATGATGATGACGGGCTGCTGTCCGGGCAGCGTGGCCGGAGCCATGGGCGCCGCCATCTCGCAGACGCAGGACGACCTGTCGCTGCTCGTCAACTTCATGCACGAGGACGTCGCGGACTGCGCCGTGATCCACACCATGGAGTCGCCTTCGCCGGACAAACCCTTCCACTACCTGGGCTACAAGTACTTCGTGCGTCGCTCGCCAGGCGCCCCAGGCCTCGTGAAGCATCGGGACTCGCTGTATCTCGAGTTCAGCGGCACGACGCGAACACGACAAGGCGAGGTGCTGGGCTTCGTGCTGCTTCACTCCGTGAACCTGCCGCAATTCCCCGGGCTCACCAAGTACAACTCCATCCGGGCGCTGCAGTCAGTGCGGTATCTGTACCGCCAGCGCAGTCACGAGGTCGTGGAGGTCTTCATGCTGGGCAATCTGGACATCTCCGGCATGGTCATCAAGCCCATCGCCGACCGCCTGGCGCAGGTCACGCTCTTCGCGCTCGTGCGACTCACAGACTGTGCCGAGGCCAAGCGCCTCACGCACATGGTGCGTCACCGACGTCCGTCTGTGGCGGTTCGGTCGCGTCATCCAGACAGCGATGAGTGCCAGCTCTGCGGCAAAACGTCCAAGAGGAGCACACTCGTCAGTGCTGGGGCCCCTAAAAGACTGTCTAAATGCGAGGCTTGCGGCTGCTTCGCCTGCCCCCACTGTCGAGATACCAAGCGGATCTACGTGCCGAACCCCGACCACATCCTGGGCAAATTCCAGAAGGTGCAGATCTGTATGACGTGCGTCATCGAAGCCAACGAGAGTCCAGAGGAGAGTCCGCTGCCACTGCCGACGACTCGGCCGCTGCGAGCGTCCTACGCTTCCGCCGGATTGCCCACCAGCCAGCGACGCACGACGTCCACCACATCGAGCGGAGACTCCGCCTACCCGCTTAGCGGGAGGTCGGATGGCCCGTATCCGCTTAGCGGTCGATCGGACACGAGCATCTCCGCGGCTGTGGCGTCCGTGACTTCTGAATTGGCTGGCATGGAGCTGGAGCTTCACGCAGGTCGCCCCAAGTCGTCGTCCTACTCGTCGTGCTCCTCCGGCGGCTCCTACTCGTCGGCTATTGAGATCACGACCCCCGTTGCCCGAACCAGTCCGACGGAGTTGGGGAACACACAGACGTCGTCGGCTTCTCCGAGTCGACAGGGACACGCAGCACGTGGCTACACCAGCAACTGCCGAGGTGGCATTCGCAGTCGCCAACGATCCCCCGTGGCAAGCCCAAGTCCTACTGAGAAGGCGGAAGCGCAGCGAACGGAAGGCCAAGCGAAGGTCAGTGTGGAGGCCACGGTTCAGCCGGCAACGTCGCCTACAGGGTTGATGATCCACACCAACAGCGCCGGCAAGCCACCTGTGCCCATTGCGACCGCGAATCTATCGCCGCTCGGGAGCCACCGACTGTCTCCAGGCGGCAGCAACCGCTCCAGCAACCGGTCGTCGCGGTCACAGTCGGTGGGGGCGTCATCCACGAGCTGTTCGCCTCAGGAAGCGATGTACGCTCGCCTCCTGGAGCTGAACGACGTGGCCGAACAGACCAGCGCCTATGTGTCGTCACGAGGCCATCGGATGTCGTAGAAGGCGGTGGATGGAACAAGGAACTGAGTTGGTTTGGATGGGTAAGGAGGTTTGGATGGATAGAGCAGAACGAGTGGAAGGAGGTGAACGCCTGCGTTGGGCCGCCTTAAACTAGGAATATTATTATGTGCATACCCGCATGAAGGAGCTTTGGGTTCGTGAGCTGTTGTTGTCGTGGAGCTCGAGTGCTTCTCCGCGAAGTATGGCGTCCAGAGCATCGTAGCTTGGATACTGATACTGGTTGGGCGAGTGAGACTACTGCCTCCGGTTCACAGACGTGGTCAGCAGTCACTCGACTCCAGCCACAGGCACAGCCTCCCTCCTCGAAGGCCAGTCTCACTTGACTGATCCTTGCCTGAAGTGTCAGACGGATGAGCCGCATACGCGGTAGGGATCCATAGGACCGCCATCAGATGGACAGCCAGGATGTGTCTTGCGATGACAGGTGCTGCTCCTGGGCATCCCCGCGCCTGGAACGCTGTCCACTGAGCTGTGTCCAATGCAACGGAGGATTCTCCATGACCGATCAAGAGCTGCCTGTCCACTTGGAAGCGCTTTGGTGGCCTCCCATCAGACCAACAAGATGGAACCCTGGAGGAATGAGGTGGCGAATGGGTACGACGCGGCTGGACAGTGTCCTGGACACAGCTTGGCGAGCAGCCGGCAGTCGAGTTCGAGCAAAGAACGGCTGCTCCAGCTCACGTATCGCACGCGAACTGCCTATGCTTCAGTTGCCAGAGTTGGATGGGACTGCCGATGCAACTGCAGTCCGGCTGCCGTTCAGTCAGTATCTGGCCAGGATCGAGGCCATGCGAGGCAGCCATCGGGTGAGCCCATGCACCCACCCGGTCAGCAACGGAAGGCTTGCCTGGCCTTGGAGCGCCTCTGCAAATGATGACACGGCCCCCTCTCTTGTGGCACGTAACTCACGCCCAGACGGCGGCGCTGCGCTGAGTTGGGACACCCCGATGGATACAAGGTGGGCCAGATGGATTGGCTGCGACTCATCGAAGATCGCTCCAGCGTGACGGGAGTTGGCCACACTTGAAGTGAGCGTGAGTAGCACCACTCAGAACTGTTGCTATCCTATAGGAATGCATACAAATTCCATATCTTATCACACAGGTGCTGTCACTTATACAGATCTCAAAGTTGGCTTTGTTGGTGTTGAGATGCCATATTCCCCTGTGATATGCGATAGAAAATCCAAGCAAGCAGGATTAGGAATCCTGCACGATCATCGAAGAAACTCTCCTGGCGATGTGCAGTGTCAGCGTGACGGGCGTGTCACTTTCGATGGATACAGCTGATCCCAGCGCTGTCACTTGTCCACTTGCCCGTGCCAACCAACCCCCGTTCGGTTCAGCACTCGCTCGCTGTCCACAGAGCCCCCGATCTGTAGCCACGGTCTCCCTCAACTCCGGGTCTTTTGAGTCTCACTTCTCGATATTCAGCCATCCGCTCTCCTGGCACCAAACTCAAGAGGTGATGGCTCGTCGTTTCCCGATCCCGAGAGAAGCTTTGCCTCGGCTCGAGGTGAGCACCGCGGAGCATGAGGCGGGCAAGCAGCTCATGACTCAGCTTCTGAAGCACACCGTCCGCGAATTCGAGGCCTTTGCAGCCCAAGGCGCGGTCGATGCGAGTCGCTGGAAAGCTCAGACGTCGCGCGATGACCTCACGGTGTATCGCGAACGCAAGGCTGGCGCAACTGGCGCCAGCGTGCTGCGGTCGCTGCGTCGTTGCAAACTGGATCTGCCGACCTTCGAGTCGACTCCGACGATCCTGGCGTCTCCCACGATGCTGCTCACCGGCGTCGGTCCCGGACGCGTCGAAGACGCCATGGGAGCGGTTGTCACGGAGAGTCAGCAGGATCTTGCGCTCGTGGTCAAGTACATGCATCAAGACGTGGCCGACTGCGCCATCCTCCACACTATGGAGCCGCCCAGCGAAGCGGAGCCGTACCACTACCTGGGCTACAAGTTCTTCGTGAGGAAGTCGCCGACCGACGGACTCCTGGTGAAGCATCGCCACAGCTTGTACCTGGAGTTCTCGGGTCTCACACACACCAGCACAGGCGAGCAGCTGGGCTTCCACCTCATGCACTCCGTCGAGCTGTCGCAGTTCCCGGACCTGAGCGGCCACCACTCCATCCGGGCGCTCCAGTCCACACGCTACCTGTACCGTCAGAAGAGCGACCGCATCGTCGAGGTCTTCATGCTGGGCAACATGGACATCTCCGGTCGGTTCCTCAAGCCGCTGGCCAACATGTTCACCGTCGACACGCTGCTGGGCGTCACGCGGCTTCTGGATCTGGCGGAAGTGCGTCGTCTCTCGCAGATGGCACGTGATCAACGACGCCACGGCTCACGGTCACTCATGCTTTCGAACTGGTCGCCCTGCAGCGTTTGTGGGCGCAATGACAGAGGCAAGCACAAGCTGTTGGCGTGTCGCCTGTGTGGCGAGGCCGTCTGTCAGAAGTGCTATTCCGCCAAGCAAGTGTTCAAGAGCGACAGTGTCGGTATCCTGGGGGACTTTCGCAAGGTGCCAGCGTGCACTGCTTGTATCTTGCGAGCCAACACCGGCCGCTACGAGCCTCCGCATGAACGCGTATCCCATATGACCAGTGGGAAGAGCTTCGACTACACTGCACCGAACTCGTGGCCCGGGTGTGGCGACAGCAGCGCTGTCTCGCGCCTACGATCGTCCTCGTTCGACGGACTTCCGAGCTCGAATGAACTGCCGAATGAACACACTCGAGGCAGCATGGTGCGTCCACGTATCGAGCGAAGGTGGACGAAACCCACGTCAGCGGAAGTGTCGGACTCGGCCGTTGAAGCTCGCTCCCTGGAGACCGGCACGGCCATGCCGACACTCTGTCGAGCACAATCCGGAGGATCAAGCGCAGTGATGGAGCGGCCACTGCAGACCGGACTGCCGTTGTCTGCTGCATTGCCTCCATCTGCGGCGAGGAGAACGACCCCCTCGACCCCAGCGACGTCTGGGGGCATGACTCCAGCGCAGAGGGCGGTGATGGCTCGCCTTCTGGAACTGGGCAGGATGGCGGAGGCTGCTTCTACCACGACGCAGCTGAACGGCATCTACTGCGCTCAGCACTGGAAGGAGGAGCTCAAAATGGAAATGGAGGCCAGTCGGGCTCCTGATCTGCGTCAACCGCGCCCGTTTAATACGTGGGTGTGAGCGCCACCGTCCCCCGTCGGTAGGGGAGCAATGTATGTAAAATGTAGGCGTAAGAGAAGGATGGCGACTAAGGATGTCTTAGATATTGTAGGGCAGGAAGGACATTGGATCGGTAATGAGCCCCCGTTGAAGTGGGGACGGAAAACGGAGATGTATGCAACTTTCGTCAGGCGTCTTTCGAATCTGAAGGAGTCACAGCGTTGACAGCGAATCAGTATCCTCGAACCGACTCGCTGCCTCCGATTGGAGCAAGGGCGACACGGGTGTCATGGCCGCGCGTCGGTTCTCAGAGAAGGTTCGCATTTCGCCATCGGCTGCGACGAGGGCTGCACGCATCGTACTGTTGGACATCGTCCTCGCATTCCACCACCGAGTCGGCAAGCCCGACCGCCTTGGATAAAGATAAAGAACGCGCTCCACCGCCCTCGGCCAACAGAGTTGACGCTCGTGGCAGCAATTCGAGACTAAAGACCCGCCCAGGTTCCCAAGATGCATGTTTGACAAGCGATGCCTTGGCGTCACTCGGATTCGTTGAAAGTGGGGGAGGCGAGGGCATGGCTGGTAGTCAGTGACCAGATCCTCGGATCAGCTGGGCTCCCGTCTGGCGCTGCCAGATAGCGCATGCTGAATACGTGGATTCGGAATGGGATGCCTGAGCAGTGGCAGTTTGGGAAACGTGGGACTGGAAGCCTGACACCGAGAAACAGCTGGAGTTGAAGTGACACTTGCCCAGCAGTTGACATCAGAATTATACATCTCCACAGGTATCACGATGCTCATACCGGTATACCGGCGATAGGACAATAACACTGTGACTGGCAACCGATACCTTCGTAACAGAGTATACATGTACGCATCTATTTTGCTGAATCATGAAGGGATAACGTATATCACAGATTTTCTAGGTTGACGCGCAGATTTTACAGGTTGACGCGGGCGGGCCTGGGCGGCGTCACCGATGCTGTGTGTCTGTCTCCCTCGCCTCGGTCTCTATGTTTCCCTCGGTGCATTCGCTGGAATCTCTTGTCGTCAGGGTGGTACGATGGCGAGCTGACGTGGCTCTTGAGGGAAACTGGGAGGTCAAGCGAGCGGATCACCCTCGTCGGTCTCTCCATCGATGGCCATCCGCCCCGTTTGGCTTTTCCCGGATCCGTCGAGTCTCTCGACTGGCTTCCAGCCGTCATTTCTCGAGTTTCAGAGTCACCAAGACGCAGTCGGATCCACCAGAAGTCCAAGCCAAGTGTCATGGGGCGGCGATTCCCTATCCCGAGAGAAGATCTGCCCAAGCTGGAGGTGAGCAAGCAGGAGCATAACGCTGGAAAGGAGATCATGACTCAGATGTTGACGCACACGCTGCACGAGTTCGAGAAGTTCGCATATGATCGGAGAGGCGTGGTCGACTCCAAGCGCTGGAAGTCTCAGTACTCCCACGACGACCTGAGTATGTACCGCGAGCGCGACGTGGGCGCCACCAGCGCGACTCTGGCCGCGTCGTTGCGCCATTGCAATCTCAACTTGACGGCGTTTTCCTGTACGGCGGCAGCCTTGTCGCCACCTACCATGATGCTCACTGGGTGGGGACCTGGACGCGTCGAGGACGCCATGAGCGCTGTGGTGACGGAGAGTCAGCAGGATTTGGCGTTGGTGGTCACGTACATGCACCAGGACGTCGCAGACTGCGCCGTGGTACACACGATGGAAGCCCCGACCGACGCTGCGCCTTACCACTACCTGGGCTACAAGTACTTTGTGAAGAAGTCGCCGACGAATGCTGTCGTGGTGAAGCATCGCGATTCGCTGTATCTCGAGTACTGCGGCATGACGCAGTCCCGGACGGGGGAGATGCTGGGGTTCCATCTCATGCAGTCCGTGGAGCTTCCGCAGTTCCCCGACTTGAGTGGCCACAACTCCGTCAGGGCGCTGCAGAGCTCACGTTATCTGTACCGGCAGAAGAGCGATCGTATCGTGGAGGTGTTCTTCGAAGGCAACATGGACCTATCAGGCATGATCGTCAAGCCGATCGCCAGTCTGTTCTCGGCGGGAGCGCAGTTCGGCGTGACGCGACTACTGGACCTAGCGGAGGTGCGGCGACTCACGGACATGTCGCGGAACCGAAGGCGATATCGCGATGCGTTGCGTAGCGACGCCACCGAGCAGTCGTCGACGCAGTACTCGACCACGTCTTCCTATGTATCGGAGGATGGGTGCAGTGTGTGCAAGCGTGGCAAGATGAACAAGCTCGTGGCCTGCCATCTGTGTGGCCAGGGCGTTTGCCAACGGTGTCGATCGGCCAAACGCGTGTGGGTCAGTGACGGTGTCGGCATCCTCGGCGACTTCCGCAAGATTCTGGCTTGCAGCATGTGCGTGATGCGCGCCAATACTGGGACCTACGAGCCGCCGGCGGAGCGTGTGCGATCGCATAGATCCCATCGGAGCAGTGCCGGCGTCAGTGTGGCAGATGGCGAGCCGAGCACTCGGTCAGCGACGGGAAGCGCAGCGGCTCGACGGATGTCCTCCTTCGACGGACTGCTGTCCGAGGAAGTGAAGCCGATCCGGCGGCCAGCGACACAGCAGAGTCCGGCTCAAGTCCGAGATCGCAACGCCCATCGAGCAGGTGGCAGGCGTCGAACGAAGACGCCTCCGGAGCTGCAGACCCCTGCAGGGCCCTACACCTCGCCGTATATCGGAGGCCACGGCTATCGAGGAAAGCCGACGTATCAAGATATCGCCGAGGTGGACCAAGCTCTAGCGACCCAAGGTTCACAGCTGTATGACGGCTCCAACGCCTTGGCATTGCGTTCGCCAAAGGCCACACTCGAGTCTCACTCGTACCCAGGACGGGCAACGATGTCGGTACGGGCACCAGGGTACTCTCGGTCGGTTGAGTCGGCGCCTGACGTCGGCGACGGCCACAAGAACGCGTCGTTCGATGGCGTTCCGCCCGAGCAGAACTCGATGATGGCGCGGCTGATGGAGCTCAGCAGCATGGCCGAGGCCACGTCTCATAAAACGCAGGCGAACGGCATCTACCTCGCGCAGCAGTTGCAGCAGCAGCTGAAGATGCAGATGAGGGCTGGATGGAAGTAGTGCGCGCAGTCGAGGAGAAAGCGAGTTATTGTTATCAGTTCGCCGTAAATATGAGCATGTGGTTTGTGAGTCGCTTGCCTCGAGCGGAGGTTTCATCAGTATACATGCGAAGCATTTCGATGCAAATGCCACTGGAAGATGCAGCCATCCTTGCCAGCCGAGCTGGTAAGCGGGCTCTGATGCTTCCACGTCATGAATGCTTGATGAAAAGCCTCAACTGTTAAATTAACTGGTCGATATGTAGAAATACATGTGAACAGGTACCTCATAATTGTACGCGAGATGACTTCGTCAGGACCAGAAGCGCGGAGATCGTTGCCGTGAGGCTGAGCCAATACTGGGCGGGCTGTTGCAGAGCAACGGATCTGACATATGGTGAAGCAGCAGTTCAAGTTGAAGAAGCAAGCAAGCAAACTCGCGCATCATCATCATTTTTCGGCCATGGCCGCAGCACAATAATATTGGGCCAACCATATATTTTGCAATTTCCAAATCGTTTTCGCTACAGTAAATATTTTATTTTGCGCCACCAAGAGTTGGACAATAAGTCCATATATACCGGTATTCAGCGGTATTTTCCGGTTTCTTCAACAGTCGCATCACAACCAACGCATCTCTCTGTGCCCCCAGCATTGCTACCTCGGGAACTTCAGTATTGAAGAGCTCACTCGGAACGCAGGCGAAGGGCTACGTTTCAGAAGCTGTCCATTCGCTGGTGGGATCTCTGTCGCCGATCTCACACCGTCTGGCGGTCCCGCGGCTTGCGAACTGGCAGATGGCGGGTGCCAAGTGAACTCTCGTCGCTCGTCACTGCAACGTCGTCCACAGTTCATGCGCGTGGTCAACGCCTCACCGCGCTCTTTTTATTAGCTGCGGTCGGACTAGCCAATCGAACGATTGTCCACAGTGTGTCCCGTGGCATTGCAAGCTTGTAGAATACAGCATGAGCTCACAAAGGAGGGCCCGCGCGAAGAGGCATTGGCCGCCACGCCATGGACAAGCGCAGGGCTGGCCAAGGTACCAAGGTACATGTAGCACAAGGCAACTCGATTGATCACCGGCCGCCTCCTCAGTCGGAATTCTTCTCGCTGGTGCTCTCATCTCTCGGCGGATTGGCGTTTGCTATCGCATTGCTCATTATGCCGCGCGACTTCCCGCTGTCCCGCCGGCAGTTCCCGGACTTCACGGCCTCGGCCGATGAGCACCAAGCCTGCAAGGAGTTCGGCTCGCAATTGCTGGGTCATACCGTGCACGAATTCGAGCGCTTCGCTTACGATGAGACTGGCGTTGTGAACCCTCGACGCTGGAAACCGAAGTCGACGAAGGACAGCGTCGCCATGTATCACGAACGAATTGAGGGCACTGTCGGCATGGAGCTGGCGGAAACACTGCACCGCTCGGCTAAGAAGCAACCTATATTCTCTCCGACGGCGGCAACACTTACGCCGGCCACCATGCTGCTCACGGGAGTGCGTCAAGGCTACGTGGAGAACGCCATGAACACGCTAGTCACGAGAAACCAGGAGGAGCTGGCGCTCATGACCAAGTTCCTGCGCAAAGACGTGGTGGACTGCGCTGTGCTGCACACCATGGAGACGCCAACACCCAGCAAGCCGTTCCATTTCCTGGGCTACAAGTTCGTCGTGACGGAGTCCTTGGGGGATAGCCGCCTCATCAAGCGACGACACAGCGTCTACCTCGAATACACCGGACTCACGCGTACACGGACCGGAGAGATCCTCGGGTATCATCTCATGCAGTCGGTGGCCCTCCGGCAGTTCCCTGATCTCACCGACCGCAACTCGGTGTGCGCACTGACGTCCATGCGCTTCCTGTACCGTCAGCAGTGCGACGGTCTCGTGGAGGTTTTCATGTTGGGCAACATGGATGTTTCGGGGTCACTCATCAAGCCGATGGCGCAGAGGATGGTGGAGGATGTGGCGTATGGGATGACTCGAGTGCTGGAGTGCTCCGAGATCAAGCGACTCACGCAGATGGCGCGCGAGTTTCAACGGCGCAAGCAGGCGGAACGGCGGAGTCGCAGTCGCAGCCGCAGTCGCAGCCGCTCTCGCCAGGATTCGGTTGGCAATACGTTCGTGTGTTGCACCGTGTGTGGACGCCCCAGCAAAGGCGGCTTTGGCGGCGTGAAACTCGTGCCGTGTCTGGTCTGTGGACGCGACGTCTGCCCTCATTGCCGTGCGACCAAACAGGTCTTTGTGGGCAGCAACGACGGATTACTGGGCAAGTTCGTGAAGGTCCCTGCTTGCAGCAGCTGCACCATGGAGGCCAACATCAGCTACTACGTGCAGCAGCAGCAAAGCGGCTCCGGTGACGACCGGACTGTCGAGATGGTGCGACTGCCCGGCAAAGATGAGCCGGATGATTCTGTGAGTTTACTCTCGGGCTGCAGTGGTCGAAGTGGACTTCGAGGAGGTAACGAGTCCAGCTCATTGCGGAGCTGGACACGCTTCTTTGGCGGTGGCAAGAAGCAGTCGGTTTCTACCGCTTCGGATGCATCAACGCCAAGTCGCGGCCGCCAAAGCGATAGACAGCAGCGACAGCATGGGACCCATTGGTAGGTCGCAACACCGAGGCAGCCTCTCAAAGCCGAGCACGGAAGATCGTGGGCGGACAATGCATGTAGTTAGTGGATAAAAGTGATGCCCATGCGCTAAGTATGTGGTGAAGACGTGGGTCGTGCACTTTTTGTTGACGCACGTGGATATTTGAGGGATCCGCATCATCACTTGCCAGGTAGAAGTGGATCTGGATTACTAGGCGACACGTCTTCGAGGAGCTTCGATCCTGCAGTCAGAGCTCGCGCTGCTTGTCTGCCCGCCAGGACGGACACACTACTGTACCTTGATCCAAAGACCAGTCTCTACGTGTTGACGCGCTGCACGAAATAAAGCGAGATCTAGATCTTATTAGGCGCATGCACATGTTGACACATGCAAGGGACATTCGAGCGCGACTTTCATCGTGGAGATCTGGCTAGACCATGTGTGAAATAGTATCCAGCAGGTGCAGGTCGCGATGGTACACACTGCATCTGGTGGCGGATCGTGCTCTTCCGCTGCCTTCTGATTGGCTGATAAACTTCAAGATAGGCGTTGATTGGCTTAATAGTTCTGTTGAATTGACATCGCCGTCTTCGGTGCGATGCAGGTCCCACGTCACCTTGTCGCCACCGGCCTCGACGCCTCTTGCACGCCCCACCCACCGCATCAGCGCGGTTGTATGCTAGTCAGCACTGTGATCGTCTTCTACAGACAGTTGGCCGAGCTGGCGGTCGGGATCCGTCAGACGAGTGACCAGCCAGCCGCTGCATGCAACTGTGTCTGGTCGCTACGGACCTCCATCGCATGATTCCATCCGAACCACAGCTCTTTTTTCGCGTTCGACTGCGACGCGCTGGTCCGGATCTGCTCAGTTCGCCGCATTTTTCTTCTTCGTTCGCTGCCAGCAAGCGCCAGCAGCGGTTCCCGAGTCATGGTTCGAGACTTCCCGCTGCCTCGCGAGCAGCTCGCCGACTTCTCGGCCACCCACCAGGAGCATCTGGTCTGCAAGGACTTCGCCACGCGCCTGCTGACCCACACTGTGCAGGAATACGAGCACTTCGCTTATGATAAACGCGGCGTGGTGGACCCGAAGGCTTGGAAGACGCAGGCCTGGCGGGGTGAGCTGACCATGTATCGAGAACGCGAGGCTGGCGGCGTGGGCGACTCGCTGGCCGACTCGCTCCACCGCTGCGCCGCCAAGTCGCCCTTGTTTTCGCCGACCGCCGCGGCGCTCACTCCTGCCACGATGATGCTCACGGGCGTGCATCACGGCTACGTGGAGAACGCGGTGAGTACGCTAGTCACTCGCTCGCAGGAGGAACTGGCGCTTGTGGTCAAGTATCTACACGGGGAAGTGGCGGATTGCGGGGTGCTGCACACCATGGAAGCGCCGACGGACGAGAACCCCTTCCACTTCCTGGGCTTCAAGTTCTACGTGAGTCGGGCGGTGGGAGACCCTCGGCTCTGCAAGCGGCGACACTGCGTCTACCTCGAGTCCAGCGGGCTGACACGCACCCGAACCGGCGAGGAGCTGGGCTATCACATTATGCATTCCGTGGCCTTGCCGCAGTTCCCAGACCTGACAGGGCGGAACTCCATCTACGCGCTCATGTCCACGCGGTTCCTGTACCGCCAGAAGCGCGACGGCCTCGTGGAGATCTTCATGCTGGGCAACATGGCCATCCAAGGCATGGCCATCAAACCTATCTCGCAACTCTACGCGGTCGAATCGATGCTGGACATGACTCGATTACTGGATTGCTCCGAGACCAAGCGCCTCACGCAGATGGCACGCGAGTATCAATGGCGCAAGCACATGGAGCGTCGTCGAGGCGTGAGTCCGCAGGAAGCCATGCGCTCTCCGCCAAGTATGTTTACACTGTGTAGCGTGTGTCAGCGTGTGGGCAAAGGCGGCGGCTTTGGAGCCGTGAAACTGGTGGAGTGTCTGGTCTGCGGCCGTGTGGCTTGTCCGCGATGCCGTGCGTCCAAGCAGGTCTTTGTGAGCGCCAATGACGGCTTGCTCGGCAAACTCATCAAAGTGCCCGTCTGCAGTGGCTGCATTCTGGAGGCCAATACGAGCTTCTATGAGTTCCGTCGAGCACAACAGAAGTTCGGAGTGGGTGGAGAGAGGACGCCTCAACCAGAGACGGAGCAGCGCAGGGACTTCACCAATCGCACGATGAACGAAGGCAGAAGCGGCAGCACTCGAGATATAGAGAGAGCGCTGCCCAGTCCGTCGCCAAGTCCCCGACGACGGATGACGGCGTACTGGAGCGGAGATAAGTCCCCGTTGACTCCCAACACGCAGGTCTCAACCCCCGAGTCGTACACGCCCACGCGACAGACCTGGGTCGCCACGCCTCGGACTGCCGCCAACATACGCCTGACGCCGGAAGACGGCGTGTTCTCCATTGAAGAACGCAGCCCACTACGGCGGCCACGCTCGACGCCTCCACCAGTGCCTATGCCCGGACCTACCCCACTCAACCGGAACATATCGGCTTGAGATGGCGGTGCAGAATCGAAGACGCGTACATAAGCTCGAAAGCAGCGCTAAATGGCCATCTGGTATTCAACACTTTGGTGTAGGTCTCACTTGAAGTTGTTCGCGCATTGCCATTTCGACGGGAAAGGGGTGAAAGCGTTCCGCTGTCTGTTCACTTCGCATCTGTCTATGTGACCCCCTGGCAGTTTAATAGAGAACGAAGACGTGTGGCCGCATTGGCTTCCAGGCAATTGAGCCTGGCGCTTGGACCCTTCGGAATGGATGCAACGTTTGGTAGGGAAGTGCATCTGATTCGCCCTCGCGTCCGTTGTGCTGCCCTGCAGGATCACGGCACGAAAATCGAAGAAATCCGTGGGCAACAACAGCGGGAAGCGCACGCGGATAACCTGATAGAGTGGGCGTTCAAGAGCGACATGCCGAGCGAAGCCAAGAGCGAATTCGGTGGGGAGTTGAGGCACTGCCTCGGACATCTCAACTAGGCTCAGACCTTCCCCCAGATATCGTTTGCTACATGTACTTCCATTGTCACCATTCAATCCTGAGCCAGTCACCGGGGGACTAGATTCCCATCGCTTCCGAGGACGTTGCCCACAAGTTCAACGAGGGAGTGGAGACTACTCTCGACCAGATTGGTTTGAGTCTTCCCGGAAACTAGCTGCTTCAACGTGTCGCCGGATTAAAGTCCCCTCGGACTGAACGGCTTTCGCGAGACACCCAAGGAGCCGTCTTAGCTGGTATCGAACAACCTTGACCTTCCATTTCGAGCAGATATCCTCCAGCACCGTGGCCGACAACGCACTTGGAAGTAAACTTCAATTGAGAACTGGCCTTTCGGATGATGGTCATCTTCTCGCTGAGCCTTTACTATCGGAGCTTGCGTGCGGCGTGCAACACCTCCGAAGGAAGGAGTCAGTCAGCGCTCCAACGTCCCACTGCCGCTGCCAGGCCGTCCACTCTTCTTCCATCCTGGTGGCTGGGGTTGCCTGAAGCGGGCATCGACGAGGGCGAGGGTGGAACGGCGCTCTTCAACTCGGTGACACACACCCGACGGGACGAGCAGCTGGTTCTCGTGATGTCCGTCGATTATGCCAAGGTCAGGTGTAACTTGACCGGAATTCTCACTTCAGGGTGAAACGCTCCTCTGGCGTAACGGTCGATTACTTCAAATTGGTAAGCCGACAGCCGTGTCTTGTCAAACCAATCCAAACGCGACGACCGAGAGCTCTTCAAAAATAAAAAGGACGCACGGGCTTTCCACGGCAAGCGTCATGCATGCAGTGCCACGCTTGCGCCTGCAGTATGAGGCGCTGCAGCCGTTGCTGCCCCTGGTCGGAGGTCTCCTTTTGCCGCTTGCCTCCCCGTCCCTCCATCGCCCCGTTACAGCCTCCGGGATCTCCCAGGCCCCGAAGCTGGCTGTCGAATTCCAAGCGAACGCAGCTCCCCCTCGGTCTTCAGTCTCCTTTCGGAGTTCGGCGTGCGCGTTCTTTACGGCGCCAGTCTCTCGTTTGGGCCGCGTTCTCACGCGTCGCAACGTAAGTTGACGCACGCACCTCGCCTCCTTCTCCCCGTGTTTGTCGCGTACGTCGGAGTCACCCGTTTCTCTGTCGGAGCAGGAGGCTGTCGATTTTCACAGCGGAATCGAGAGACTAAGCGCCACACCGCAGGCCAGAAAAGGCCATCAATACACGGAGAGAGATGGCGTCTGGTGACTTCCCGCTGCCTCGAGCGTTGCTGCCCAAGCTGGCCGCGCGGACGGAGGCGCACAAGGCGGCCAAGCAGATGATGGAGCGCATGCTGGAGCACACGGTGCGTGCGTTCGAGAGCCACACGTACAACAGCAGCGGCGTGGTGGACGTGTCGCGATGGCGCGCGCTTTCGCGGGCTCAGGCAGCCATGAACGGTCAGCACGACGACCACGTGACCGTGTACAGCGAGCGAGACTGCGGTGAGACCAGCACCAGTCTGGTCTACGCTCTGCAGGACGCGCAGTCAACAGTCAGCGCCACCGCCAATGGCTCAGCATTGGCAGCTCTGACACCCGCCGCAGTGCTCGTGGCCGGCCGAGCGCAGGGCAAACTGGAGAACATCATGTACGCATTGGGCGGCCCTCACTCGCAGGAAGGTCTGGCGCTCTTTGCAGGCTTCATGTACGACAGCATCGCAGACTGTGGCGTGCTCCACACGCTGGAGGACGGAGCACGCGAAGACGAAGCTTCCTGTCGCTTCCTCGGGTACAAGTACGTGGTCAAGCGCAGCGTCGCGTCCAACGTGAAGCTGGTGCGTCATCGCGATCTCGTGTATCTCGAGTCGACGGGTTATACGCATTCCAGCAGCGGCGAGCGTCTGGGGTTCCACATGGAGCACTCCGTCGACGTCTCTGGCTTCCCAGACCTCCACGACCGCAACTCAGCAAGGGCTCTGCAGTCTGTGCGCTACATCTTCCGCCAGAAGAACGACCGCATCGTGGAGATCTTCATGCTGGGCAATCTGGATCTAGCCAACGCGCTGGGGGCTGCTGGCGCCAACGGGAGCGTTGGCGCGGACCTCTTCAGCATCTCGCGACTCCTTCAATGTGCGGAAGCCCGTCGCCTTACGCTGATGGTGCGTCGTCGTCGAGAAAGCATCGAACTGCTGCAGATTTCGTCCCGTCGCCGCAACTCCGAGTGCTACTTGTGTCGTCGAACGAAGCGCTTCTTCAGCGGCTCCATGCTGGCGGAATGCGACGTCTGCGGCCAGTTCGTGTGCTCCAAGTGCCGCAACGACAAGAAGCTGTTCGTGCCGGACCCAGCCACGGACGGCCTGCTAGGCAAGTTCCAGAAGGCGCAGACCTGCAAGACCTGTGTGCTCGTGGCCAGCGTTGGCTACGCGCCGCCGCCCATGCACATGTCGGTCTCGCAGCAAGTCACCAAGAACCAGGGCAGCGATAAAATGAGCAACGCGGGGAGTGGCAGTATGAATGGCCGTCGGCATTCGGGGTCCTCTGGCAGCCGAGCGTCGTCCACTGGCGGTCGCTCCAACTCCTCGGCCTCGGCCACGTCCTCGGCTTCCGCCTTTTCGAAGCACGAGAGCGAGTTCCGCTCGTATCGACAGGGGACAGTGTACACGTTCCCGGAAGTGGACGAAGAGAGAGAGGAGGCTCAAGCGACCCAGCAGCAAAAGCCGCAAGCCAAGCCCCAACAGCAAGAGGAGGAAGATTTCACTGCGTACAGCGGTGTCAAGAACTCCCAAGCCGCCAGGAAGCTGCTGAGTTCGCGGATGCTTGGGCATCTGAAGGAGCAGAGCCAGCAGAAGGCGATGCCGTCGTCTGCAGGCCCTCCGAACCCCATTGCGACGCCTACGAAGATCTCCATCGCGAAGACTCAGCAGCGCCAACCGTCGCCCATGAAGACGCCCATGCCCGTGGCGGCACCGCAATCGATCTCGATCTCCAAGGCGCGAAGCCGCAGCAAAACTACCTCCAGCACCTCGAGCACGTCCTCGAACGACTCGAACTCAGGCAGTGGCCGCAAACGCATCGTCTTGATGCCAGAAGACCCCAGCAAACTGTATCAACAGCAGCAAGAGCATCAGCGACGCAAGCAGGAACGAGAGCGCCACACCCACCACCACAATGAGCATCAGCAGCTCCGCGAGCACGAGCTTCGGGAGAAGCAGCGACAGCATCAGAGGGAGCAGCAAGCACAGCTGATCCCCTATGCGACCACAGAGCAAGCGGTGGCTCCGAGAGGCAACTGCCAGCTCTCTCGCCGAGAGAAGGCGTTGGTGGCTTACCGTGCCAACCAGCAGGTGCAGTTGCAGCAGAACCAGAAGCAGCTGAAGGAGCGCATCGGCTTCCCTTCCGAGCGCGGCAGCTTGCCGGTCCGCGCGTCTGCCAATCCCTACAGCAGCTCGTACTCCACGTCGCGGACCACGCCGTCGCATGCGGGACACAGCCAGTTCCCGCAGTTCCCGCAGTTCCCGCACTCGTCCCGCGGTCTGCGACGAACCACGTCCACGCCCACGGTTCCTGATGATCGACGCTCCGACCTGATGGCGCAGATGGTGGCGCTCAGCAAGCAGGCGGAGAGCACGTACAACGCCACGCAGCGCAACGGCGCCTTCCTCTCGCAGCAGCAAGTGCACGCGCGCCAACGGTAGGCAGATACGCCTAGTGCCGTCGCGGCCGAACAGCGTGCGGCGCCTCCATGTTGTGAGTGCGTGTCTGTCAAGGTGGAGTGTCTATCGGTGGCTTCTAAAGGCAGGAGGTGAGTTCTCCAGGCCCATTAATTCGTGTGTGTGGTTGCAGTTGAGCTCGACTGGCAAAATGTGATTTCAAATGGCTACATTTCCCGATTTTCATGAAAAGTGCCTCTTTTTCACGAATCCTGTGCCTTCATTCCATCAACCCATCGTTATTTTCACCAATCCCAGATCGTTCTTCATCAAATCAAACCTATGATTGGTTAAAAGCATCGATGGCCTGAAGAGCTCTTCCTCATTTTCGTCGAAAAGCTCCTGATGAGGAGGAAGATGCGACGCGTGCCCCCGCTGGCGGCGTCTGCTACTCGCCGCTGCTTCTCGACCCAGCGTCTGGATGCCGCGTACCGGAAGCTGCTGGAGGTGGGCGACGCCGAGCACATGCAGATCACGGACGCGCAGACGAGAGCAGTGGCGCTGGCGACTCGCGGCTTCTCGGTCTTCCTGCATCTGCCCACGGGCGCCGGCAAGAGTTTGGCCTTCCAGACGCCGGCACTGCTGGCCCCAGCAGACCAGACGACGCTCGTGGTGTCTCCGTTGATTGCGCTAATGCACGACCAAGTGGCTGCATTGAGACGCAAGGGCGTGGATGCGATCCAGGTCTCCAGCGACGAGCGCAGGAAGTCCGTGCCTTTGACACAGCTGCTTGCACGCCAGCGACTCGTGTACACGACGCCTGAGTTCCTGCTGTTGAACAGTGAGATGCGCGAGTGGATGCGTATGGCCGGAAGGGAGAATCGACTGGCTCGGATCGTTTTGGACGAAGCACATTGCGTCCTCGAGTGGGGGAACACCTTCCGACCTTCGTACTTGGAGTTGAGTCAGTGGAAGACGCAGTTCTTCGGCTCTGTGCCGCTCACGCTCGCCACAGCCTCCGTCTCAGACGAGGACATCGCTCGGTTGGCTGCGCTCTTCCATCTCAAACTGCTTCATTCTGTCCCTGAGACCTCCAAGGAGGACGAGGGGGAGGGAAGCCAGGCCTCAACTCGCTCTGATCAATTGGTGGTGATCCAACAAGTGACGGATCGAGAGAATCTGCGGGTGGAAGTGGTGCGGAAGACCGCTCTCGCTGCCGAGCGGATTGCCGAGCGAGTCCAGCAAGCCACCACCATCGTCTACTGCCTGACTCGCAAGGAAGCGGAGGAAACGTGCCTGGCTCTCGTGCGCTTGGGTTGCCACACAGGCGTCTACCATGGCGGGCTGCCTCGAAAACGCCGTGAGTTCGTGCGCAAGCAGTGGATGATGGGGCAACTATCCATCATTTGCGCCACCAGCGCCTTCGGGGTACGTTGATTCGGACTGCGGATGACCAGAAGCCCTTCCTAACTCAGATGTGATCCCCGTTCTGTTGTTGCTGTGCCAACTAGATGGGGATTGATCGCTCCGACGTGCGCTTTGTGGTGCATCACTCGCTGCCATTGTCGCTATCCGCGTACTCCCAGCAAATCGTGAGTCTCTGTGGGCCATTAAACGCTTTGGTGGTCGAGAACTAACGGGATTCCTCTGTCGTAGGGCCGAAGTGGCCGGGACGGGAAGCCTGCTGTGTGCGTGTTGCTGTACTCCGAGGCGGATAAGAGTCGAGCGGATGCTTTAACCACCGAGCGAAGCGACTTTAATGGCACAATGGCGGCTTCTATCTCCAACGGCAGCTCTCACGTCGAGCTGGAAGAGGTCGCGGCCTTCTGCGAGACGACCACGGGTTGTCGGAAGGAGCTGCTGTATTCCCACTTCGGCTTCAATTTCGATGCCTCGCGGTGTATCCGCAACTGCAACTGCGGCGTGCCGCTGGAAGCCGCCGAGTCCTGGAGGGACGAAGCCGTCCACGTCGAGAAGCCGAGCACGGACGAAGACGGGATCAGCAAAGGAGCCATCGAGTACCAGTACCAACGGATCTTAGTCGAGTCCAAGCGGCTGAAGCTGCCGAAACGAGAGGCGCTCTCTCGTCGCCTCATCCGGGTACGACAGAACCCACTCTGCACCTAGTGTGGACTGTATTCTTAACCAAATGATGTGGTGTGTTTGCTAACCAGGACATTCTCGAATCCGAGCCGGCGTCGGAAGAAGAGATGGCTGGCATGCGAGGTGTCGGGGCTGCCAAAGCCGCCAGGTACTTCACCTTCTTCCGGTTCGACTGACCGCTAGTTCTCTCGCGTACAGTATCGACGACGCCCTCGAATCATCAGCAGTTCATGGTACAGAAGCTGCGCGAGACACACGCAGGAGAGCACGGTCCCGACTTCCAGCAGCACGAACACAGGGCCCCACGAGCACACCTGGACGCACCGCGGACTCTTGGGGTCGCAGCCTTTCGGCTCGTATTGGCAGTTGGCCAGGTACCCCACCAGGTACTGGACCAGAGCGGCGCCGACGCTTCCCGTGCCGTCGATGATCCCCGTCACGGTCGAGAGCGCTTCGGCGTTGCCTCGGATGCTCTCGTGGGTGCCCAGATCTGCGGAGATGGCGGTGCTGATGAGGTTGGCCGGGCCTCCCAACATGAATCCGGAGGCGAGCAGCAGCACGGCCGTCACATCGTAGGACGCACCATCCAGGAAGTACAGCGTGATGCTACAGCGAGAAACGATAGATGCACCCAGTTAGGTACGACATTGAGTGAATGGAGGTTCGAGAGTGGTTGAAGGGGTCATACCATGAGAAGAGCAGCATGGTGACGACGACAGGGGAGCGGACGCCCATCTTGTCGGACACGAAGCCGCCTACGAAGCCGCCCAGGATCTGTCCGACGTCGTAGAGCATCTGCAAACAGGAGCACAAGGGAATTAAGCGACAGTCAATTACAGCAACACGGTCGTCTGCTGGCTGCTGACTCAAGACACGAACCGAGAACGCGTCGGCCTTGGAGTTCTCCATGTTGAGCGACACCGTCAGGTAGAAGGGGATCCAGAAGAACAGCGCGTAGTTGACCGACTTGAGGCAGGCGTACGACATGGAATACGGGAAGACGCCAGGAATGCACCAGGCTTCGAAGAACCCGATGCCTTTGCTCTTCGGCGGCTCCTCCTCCGTCCCATCGGCTGCTTCTTCCGGATCGTCTTTCTTCTTGGCTACTTCCGGCTTGGCTTCTTCCAGCACATCGTGGCGATACGGCACGTCCTTCGGGTCTGGATACAGGAAGAAGTGCACCAGAAGGCCGTGCATGGCCACCAAGCCCGCCGAAATGACCAGCGCCAGCTTCCAGGCCACGGTCTTGTCGAATAACGCGAACATGGAGGCCACCAAGGCAGTGCCCACGATGTTGCCCAGACACGCGTTGCCGCTCCAGATGCCCAGCACGGCGCCGCGTTCGCTCTGGTCGAACCACTTGCCCATGACCGCCACGTTGGCCGGCCAACCGCTGGACTGGATGAGGCCGTTGAGGCCCCAGAGAATGGCGTAGAAGCTCAGGGCGTGGATGTCTGCCAAGGCCCCCAAGCCGAAGAGCAGCACGATAGCGGCGGTGGCCCACATGCCGCCGGCGATCATGCGGCGCAGGTCGTGCTTGTCGCCCAGCATCCCGCTGTGTCAAAGTCGGTTTATACTACTTTAGCACAGTACAAACTGAAGGACAGTCGGCAAGGCGACGACGACGCACCTGATGTAGAGACCGACGGCGTAGAACGCCATGAAGAGCGTGTCCAGCAGTCCGTACATCTCGGCCTGCTGGTCCCGCGCGTACACTCGCGAGTGGATCCACTGCTCGTCCGCCATCTCGCCCTTGATGGCCGAGAAGGACTTGCGGCTCGCGTGGAACAGCACGTAGCTGAAGAAGGTCAGGAAGAACACGCCGCGCTTGTTGGCCGCCACCTCGCGGCAGCTCCGCGCGGCGCCCGCGGCGTCCACGCTGGCGCTCACGACCTTACTGACCGCCATATAGCTCAGCTGAGAATGTGGAGAAACGTTTTATGGCCCAAATATTTGCACAAGTAGCTGCAACATTACGCCAGTTGATTGGCCAAAATGAGAGCGAAACAGGCGGAGTGCATCGAAAGCCAAACGGTGAACTGCCAAGCCGCTCTTACGTTCAATATACAGCTAGCGAGCAGCTAGTGTCCAACTGAAGTGACGAGCGACGTTGTTTTTGGCGAGATATTGCCACAAACAGCTGCCATTTTCTCATAATGTGGGTTTATCAAAATACAATTGATCTTCTCCTTCTTTTTTTGGGTTCAGGGACTTCATTGCCAAGAGAACCGAGACGAGCAGCTACGATGATGGAGATGCAGGACGTGAAGGAGCGCCGCCCGCACTCGCTGCGCTCTGCAGACCCGGCGGAGGATGCGCTAGAGACGGAGACGGATCCGATGGTGCCTCCTGACGCGCCATCGCTGCAGTCGCGGCGTCGCTCGACGCCTGAGAGCTGGCTGCGTTTCGTGTTCGATCGCATCTGGGCCGTGGCCTTCCTGGCCGCCGCCAGTCTTGGGCTGTACGAAGCGGACTTCTTCCGCGAGGTGCTGCATTCCCCACTCGCCAATCGCGGCTTCGTGCACTTGGGCGTGCTGTTCGCTTCGTTATTGGTGCTCTTCGGCGGCTACATCGAGGTGTATCGCAGTATGGTCCTAGGCGAGCAGGTGTCCTACGCCACGGCACGAACAGCTACACACGGCATGCTGGTCTCCATGGCGGCCTCAGGCCTTTGGTGAGCGCAGCATCCCATATTACAGAGCTTTACAGGTTGTGGGGTCCAAAGCTGACTGTGCTTTTGTCTGGTTTTGGGCAGTTTGGCGATCGGGTTATGGCCCGTGTGGCATTGGCTGACGCTACCATACTTGTTCATGTGGTCCTGGGGCGTGGTGGTGCAGCTGCTGGTCATCTTTCCTCCAGCTGTGCAGCGTGTGCTCTTCGCAGGAGGCTATCTATGGTTCATGCACGCCTACCTCTCCATGTTCACTATGAGCGGGCAGTAGTGGCGGATTGGTGCAAAGCAAAGCATTCACAAATGGGCATGATACACATGGGTTTATTACGGCTGGAACGCTGGTTTCACGGCTTTGATGAGGGTCTCGAACGATACGCGAGGCGATAAACAATCACGGAAGGATGGGGCACGGGTCGCGAGGGTCCACGTTCAATCGTTTGGCTGCCAGGATACAGACTTTGCAGCACGCGACCGTCACCGGGTGCGGTCGGGCGATCAGTCGGCGCTTGACGTGGCACTTGCTGCACACGCGTTGGCTGCAGATTCCGCAGCGGCGGTGGCTGGCACGGACGAGCTTCGCCATCGCCGGTTTCTTACCGCAAACCCAGCAGGGGTCGACTGGCAGCTTCTGAGAGCGAGGCTCTCGTTCCTCTTTCGTCTGCATTGACAATAGCAGTTGTGGTGGTGGTGTCGTCGTTTCAGCGAAGTTGCTGGAGGATGTCGAGTAGTACGAGGCTGATAGTGAGGTACCCGGAGCGTGGACGCCAGTTTCAGCCTCCAGTTCAGGCTTGGAGGAGGAGGCCGAGCGCTTGGCATGTTGTAGTGCTAGCAGTGTGAGCCGTTTGGCCTCACCGCTCTCCACGGCCACTGCGATGGAGAGCATCATCGTGCAAGACGCGTTGTAGGTCAAGAAGGCCGGGAGGTCTCCGCCCAAGTCGACAGTTCCCTTGGCATACACATCCACGACTCGTGCGCCTGGAGCCTGTCGGTAGATGCAGCACATGGTCATCTTCGCACGCACGACGTCACTGCTCTCCGGCATCGGTGGACACCCCGACAGATCGACGCTTTTGGCCAGGAAGTAGCCGTAGCTCTGTCCCCACGGGTCGGTCCGGATGCCCGTGGACTCCAACGTGCACATGTCGCGGTGATTCACAAGTCGCGCGTCGCCAAAGGTTTCAGATATGAACCACTTCAGCGCGAGCTGTCGGAACGGATCACTCTCCGAGCCACTCTCCATCACAGCCAAGACGGCGCAATCCATGTGGCTGTTGTGCAGGAAGGGAGCGGTGGCGCTCATTTCTTCGCGGTTCTTGGAGTGCATGCCCGTCATAATGTCCTCAAGTGAGCCTTCCACTGACCCAACGCAGAGCACATTGGGGGTTCCCGCCATGCCAATCGCTCGGGTCTGATCTGGCTCGGAGGCTACTTGAGATCGACGCTTGTAGATGCGGAGCTCGTTCTGCCTCTTGAGCAGTTTCCAGTCGGCATCGCCCAGTTCGGGACGTCCCAGTCGATGGTACTCGCATTCATGCGCCAGGGTACGTGAGACGATGCTGTGCGCCAAATGACGGAACGCCATCGCTTCTCCGTCCGTCAGGTTGACCTGCGGGGACGGATTAGCGCTCTCCTGAGTCAAGGGCGTGCTTGGCATCTCGTGTTTACTCCTTTCCCGTTGCTCTGGAGCGGTTGACCGTCTCGTGAGCTCCTTCGTGCCTTCCGATTGGCCTGACAGCGTCGGAGGTGGTGCTGTCCCTCGTCTCGTGGACTCTAGCTCTGCCATTCGGTGTGCACTCTGGGAAGGAGTAAAACTTGCCAACTGAGTGAAGTATCAAGGGAATCCTGACTTCAGGACCTCGGCATTGACTGGGGGGTTCGAATGGATCTCCAAGAGATGCCGCATCAAATTTGGTTGGCGTTACTCATCGTGGCCTCGCCTTCCGCTCCAGCAGAAGGCTCGTGAGTCCAGAAGATTGGGGCATATGACTGTCCGCTGTGGCTTGGGCTGGGTGTAGTGAAGGCGCCCGAAGCTTGGGTTGACTATGACCCCCTCGACAACATGGCTACCTTTCGCCAGATGGCCTGGTGGAGACGGCCCTTGCTGGATTCGACTCCATGCGTAACGCGTGACGTAGCGAGTAGCAACAGTCACGATGAGAGGCAGACGTGGCGTGGAGACGCTGACGTGGTCCACGGCGAGCGATCTGTGCAAAGATCCCGCGCTTCCAGCCGATAGCAAAGGATGCCGTGGGGTGGGGACTGACGGCCGTCTGTTTGGCTGGAGGAACTCGAAATTTCGAAGTCGAAGTTCGACAGTCCACCTCAACCTCAACAAAGAGCCCTCGGAGCCACGACTTTCTTCCTGAAGGATTGGAACCCAGCTGCTCGGTCGAAGAGCATGTGGCCTGAAGTTTCATTCGTGACCCCCAAGAGCCTGCACATTCGAGTCGGACATGGTGTTTCTCGCGGCCACTCAACTTCCTCGCCCACGTAATCGCCAGCTACACCACAGGAGGCTGTCTGCAGGTTCAAAGTAGGATGCCACAGCTATCCACGGGAAACGTCTCAACCTGAATGGGTGGTTGACTCTGTTTCTGAGTATCCATGCCGCAGCTCGACCGAATTTCGCCCATAGCCACATCACCAAGCACCGCAGGTGGCGGAGACATTTAAATCGGATTAGACCAAGTGCGGTGCTTCCTGTGTGCAGAGCTTGCAGATGTACAATTGAGCGTGCCGCTTTCACAGCTTCCAGACACCACCCCTCTTTCTGCTAAGCTTAGGGTGCTATCTTCGCAGAGGGTGCTGTGGTTCGTCCTACAGAGCTCGCAGTCGCATGCCGAGTTGGGCAAGTTTTGTAGAATGGACATGGAGAAGTGGAAAGGCGCGCAAGCTCGCTGTGAAATGAGCCGACACAAGGGAGACTGGAGGGGTGCATCGCCAACGAGATCAGTTCCGAAATGGAATGGGTTTTGTTGTCACCTTCGATTCCGTTGGCGGGTGGACCATTCGGCGCGGCGCTCTCGTGAACTTCACGATGAATGTAAAATTGAAGGGCATGGCTACATTTATGCTAAACGTGGCCGTCCGTTGTTGACGCGGGCATCTCTGACGTGTCCGCCGCCACAGGTGGGATGCATTGCGCTCCTGTTGATTCCTTGCTTTCAGCAGCTACCGACCGCAGGGAGGTGTCATGTGCCGCAAATCTCAGAGATTCCCTCGTGCTTTCGTCGCTGCGGCAAATGACGAGCTCTGGCCAGATCTGAACACCTGTCCGACATGTCGTCGTGATGGAACTGGCTGAAAATGAAGGCAGCACTTCTGTCTCGTTTGTGCTTTGCACCGCCACTCTCGGACAGTGGACCGCTGCTCACTTGCCATTTTCGGAGCGAGCGCATTCGCCAGCAAAAATACTCAGTACATCTGTAAATGCAGCATTAACGTTATCCACAAGCTTAATCTCCTAGGATCGGCCGGATGGATGAACATAACGCGTTTGCTGTCACGCAACGTTCCTGTCTCGGCACAACGCGCTTGGCGGCTGGGATTGCAGAGGAGAGAGCGCCACGCAATCGGCGTCAACACAAAGATTCGTGGCCACCGTCGAGATTATGAACATGGACTGGCGGTGGCGATTGCGAGGAGAAAGTTGATTGGTTCCAAAACGAAGTCGGCGCTGTGCTGTTTGTTTACACAGGCAAGTAGCGAGTTGAGGTTGAGGTAACCTCACGTCTTGGGGGGCCAGATATGCGTTGGAATGTTCTGCCACGAAGCAGACAAAAGCATCGCCACGTCGACTGGATGCCAGCACTTCCATGCAAACGGCACTTGCCACCTGCATCAACGACTCCCCAGCCGGCGGTTGCTAGGACAAGGAGGTGATCCTACCTCCATATACTGACAACCTTCGAGCTCCTTTTTCTCTTTTCGGCACGTTCTGGTATCTTTTTGCAGCCACGCATGCACCTTTACGTGGTGCTTTAAATGCTCGTGTGGGATACGCGTTGCCCGTTGGGGATACAACGCCTGCGCTATACTTGAAGTGCAACCAAGTGCGTGTGCGGGTGGTCGTGTGCAACTACAGAATAATGCGCAGGGGGGAATGGTCCGTGTTTCTTTGTCTTCTTGCGCGGAGCTGGCGGTATCGAGGTGGGAACGCGCCCACCGGGAAGAAGGTAGACGAGGAAGCCAGCAAGTGCTTTGCGTCGGAAATGGCATGGAGCACCCGTCCAATTGGTAGCAAGTATTGACGCCGCACACGTATCGGATACTGTGGCTGGCCACAGTGGCAGGAATGGAGCGGAGTTGCGGATCTTGTGGACCCATCGGGTCGGGCAGAAGGAGTCGGACAGAGCACAGCGCTAGCATGTCGTCCAAGTGCGGCGCTGATTTCTGCCCCTTCTATTCTGACAATCTCTAAAACCTTCCGGACCGCATCTATCCCTCGTGCTTTCTCCAAACTTGTTCTTGCAGTTATCTTGAGGTACAGATCTACATCTGCAAACAAAAGCATTCTTCGTCTCTCTCGTGCAAACTCCGATTAGCAGGTATCCCAGGTATCGTCTTTCTCGGAAAGCCAACCCATCGACTCGATGTTTTTTAACACCGCCTGACTTCAGGGGATGGAGTGGCACCGTTCACCCTTCCTTCCCTCCAATCCGTCAACCTTCACGCAAGCCATGCGGAATCAGCAGGACAGAGGTGCGACCACATCCTTCTCTCGCCGACCTCATCTCCCACCAGCCGAGACGACACCTGGCAGTCCTGGTCCCCTGCCCGCACTCCGCTTCTTCCGCCACTCGCCAACTTCCCGGTCGCCGTTGACACCTCTCCTCGCACTCGAACGGAGACCGTCGCCCATTCCATCGCCCAGTAATGTGCCCCCCGGGTCCGGGTTCTCCTACGAGTTGGATGGGAGCGCAGTCGCAGTCGCATTCGGTCTCCAACACCTCCACGTCCTCGAGCGTCAAGTTCCCTCTGTCCAAGGGCCACTTCGGAGATGTCCACGTCTCCATGGAGCAGGAGGAGGCGTACCGCGCGCTCGTTCGGCGGCGGGTGGACGCCTTGCTGGCTGACGAGCAGCGATACGCAGAGCGCCAGGCGCGGCACAAGCCGCGTCTGGACCCGTCGGACTGGAAGTTCGTGCGTTCACACGAAGAGCTCAAGCTCTATCGACGTCGACGTCGTGGCCGGACGTTGCGCAAGCTGGCGGCCGAGGAGGATTTCCCGGAGGTGGCACACGCGGTGGAGAGCGGACAGCCCAGTATTGTGGCGCTCGGCCGCGTTGCCGGCTCCATTGAGGACCTCATCTACGGCTGCTTCGACACAACGCAAGAGGAGATGCAGACGAATATGGCGTTCACGCACGAACCCACGGATTGCGCGCTTCTGCGGGTGCTGGAACTGGACGCGCCAGAGGATCCGCTGCATTATCTCGGCCTCAAATGGACACTGAACAAGATGCCGATGAAGGCGATCGTGACGCCCCGCGACACGTGCTATCTCAACGCCATGGGCATGGAATCCGACTCCAACGGCCAGCGGTACGGCTACATGGTGTTGCATTCCGTGGAGTTGCCGGAATGTCCCCCTTTCGACCGGAGACGGAACGATATCATTCGCGGCAAGCTGTTCTTCACGTGTCTCTTCCGGGAAACTTCGCCAGGCTTCGTGAATGTGATTTTGCGCGGCATCTTCGACTTGTCCGGCGATTTGCCGCGTCATTTGATGTCTCTCGCCACGGCGTCGTTCATTGGTCACCTCTTCAAAGCCGGCGATTGCGCTGAAGCCAAAAAGCTGACGCTGTTGGCGCGTCACAACGCCGTGTCCGGCTTCAATCTCGATGCGTTGAACTTTGACGTTGGGGTGTCGAAGGATGACGTCTGCTCCGTCTGCATCAAGCATAGCCGAAGCGGGTTGTTCTCGGGCGTGAAGCTGCGTTCCTGCCGCGTATGTGGCGTGGCCATTTGCTCGAAATGCAGCGCCAAGAACAAGCGCATGTTCCTCGGCTCCGATCGCCCGTGCTCGTTCACCGTGTGTTGTCCGAACTGCGTGTTGGAGGCGCAGGAGATGACGGATTTGCGACCTTCACAGCCCGAATATGCAGTCGTGGCGGACTTCTACCTCCACGCGCCCGCACTGGAGTCATATTCCGGTGCGGTAGCTGCGGCGGCAGCCCACCAGCTGAGTGTGGAGGCGCTTAGCGTCTCGGAGATTGAGGACAGCGATTGGTGGGAAGACAAGACTGAAGGCGGCTCGGTGCAGTTGCCGTCGGAAGGAGGGAGGGACGGCTCGGCCTCGGAACGGCCGACCACCTCCACGTTCGACGAGAGTTGGGTCGGCCGCGACTTCATGGACGGCTACGCTGCTACTCTGAGCGATCTGAACGCGGTGGAGTACCGCTTCAGCTCTAGCGCGGAGGAAGAAGACGAGCTGGCGCTGGATCTCGACCGGAACAGCGAGGAGCAGTGGCACGAGCGTGCGTACGAGGAGGAGATCGAGGTGGATGTCCGCTCGACGCCGGCGGCGCTGGCTGCGCTGCTGAGAAGGGCCGCCGTGATTGGGAGCCAGGTGCAGCAAACGGACTCGGCCATGCGTGAGCTGCAAAGATCGCGGGTCAGATCGCGTCGGCCTGGGCAGTAGAGGCAAGCCACTGCCAGTCAGTCACGGCTTCTAAGCGGGAGCGAGCCTGGTACTAGAAGTAGCTGCAGCACTTGTTAGATGTATGATAATCTGTGACGTGTTGGAGTGGGTACACTACGCGCATTATGCTGCACTGGATTGTGCTACGTAGTTCATGTGTTGAGCTCGGGTGGTCGTCGACGTTGCCTGGCGTCGCTGATGCACTTGCACTTGCGAGCCTGACGTACCGTTGCCACCCACGCCTACAAATCAGACACCCGTTTGTGAGCCCATTCGCCCCATTCATCCCTTTCATTAGCACATGCAGGCTTCCTTGAAGTGGGCGCCGCCGCACGTTGGAGCGGCGGCACCGTCCACCCTTGCGAATCTCGAGGTCACGTTTCGATATTCCTGACGTTGATTCCTCCAGCTGACGTTGAACATAATTTTGTGCGAACTTATTTCTTCAACGCGACTTTTAGGGAATTTATTCGTCAGTACAGTTAGAGAGCATGAACAGTTTGCACAGGCCGTGCAAATCGTTCGTGTTCTTTAACTGTATGCAATCGGTAGGCATGCTTGAAGTTGGGGGGGGGGGCCGAGTCGTTCGAAGGCGTGGTCGTCACCTTCGTCCCAGCAAGATCATGCGAGTGTCAAGTGCTAGAGCGTGACGGAGTGTGCAAGACGACAGCAAATCGGGAGCCTGGTTGATCCAGTGCTGCTAATGCATGACTTGTATGTTAATGCATCGTACAATACTACATCTGTAGAAGCGTGGACTCAACTCAATTGCTGCTGCTCAAGCTCTTATGCCTGTGCGCTGGTACATCGCGCATGTGCGTTTGTATCACTGTGAGCATGGAACTCCTCATCTATCATTCAGCAGAAGTGCGAGCATATCATATATTATGTCTAATAAGATCTAGATCTCGTGGGCCTGGAACGAGAGTGCTCCTGCTCGCTGGCCGTCTGTGGTCTGCCTGCCCACTGATGCGCCACAGTCTCTTCCTGGCTCCGCCTCAACAAGTGCTGCTGGCGCTCGCCTGACTGGGCAGTGGGCGGGCGGGTGTCCATTGAACTCGCTCGCTTGAGGCACGGGCGCGATTGTTTGTCCGGGCGTGTTTTCGTACACGAGCAATCTATGTGCATTTTCAAGCCGGACCGAGACTCGGAGGAACCCGCCAAAATTCCCGCTCGTGTCCTTTTGAATGCAGAGAACGCCGAAAATGCAGGCTCACGCTGCGCTTGTTGACATAGCGCCGCTGTGGCCGCCGGCGGAGGGTCCGTGCTCCGCATGCGTGCGATTGGCAAGTTGCTGGGTTCTCGCGGTGCAACTGCCGCATCCCACTCTGAACCTGTGTGAAAGGCATAAATTATACAGTGTGTTTTGCAATGTGATTTCGCAGGTCATGCGTTTAGACAGCTTCTATTTGCTAGCTTCTTTGGAGGCTTAGATCACGTCGGACTGACGATTATAAGTAAATATACCCTACCAGAGGTATGTTGATTTTCAGAGAAGCGCCGCACACGAGAAATCTGTGGTCGCAAGCGCTCCCGGAGCCTCCGACATGAGCACGCGATCTCCTTTCTCGCTCATCCCACTCCGTGTCTGACTCAGCGTCGGAGGGCGGTCTCCGCTATCGATGAGCTGACCCACGCCAGCCGGCTTCCGCTACCTTCCCGCAACCGCGACGCTATCGGACGCAGAGCTCATTTCCGAACGAGTTGACGGAGACCGCGGTCCTTTCCGGACATCGCTTCACACTCTACACTGTTGCAAATGAGTCCAAGTCCGCGTCCAAGTCCAGGCCGGGGCGCCAGGGAGGCCGCATCGGCCTCTTCGAGCTCATCCGGAGGCAGCCTCACCCTGCCGCTGCATCCAGGTTTCTTCGGAGACGTCCAGGTCTCTGCTACGAAGCAGCAGGGCTATCGCTCGCTGGTTCGCCGCCGTGTGAACGCGCTACTGGCCGATGAGCAGCGCTTCGCTGAGCGACAGCAGCGCAATCAGCCGCGTCTCCACCCCGCGGAATGGAAGTTCGTGGGCTCGCAGGGAGAGCTACAGATGTACAGACGGCGACGGCGCAGACGCTCGCTTCGTGAGCTGGCGACTCAGGAAGATTGCCCCGAGGCGGCTCGAGCCGTGGAGAACGGACAGCCCAGTATGCTGACCATCGGACGCGTCGCGGGCTCCATTGAAGACATCTTGTTCGGCCTGTTCGACACGACGCAAGAAGAGATGCAGACGACCATGGCGTATCTCCACGGGAGCATGAACAGCGCTCTACTGAACACTCTGGAGCTGGCCACGCCTGAAGATCCGATGCACTACCTCGGCCTCAAGTGGGTGTTGACCAAAGGGCCGGCGACAGCCATCATCACGCCCCGAGACGTGTGTTGTCTTGAAGCCATGGGGCTGGAACGCGACGCCAGCGGTCGGCGGTACGGATATCTGGTGCTGCACTCCGTGGATCTGGACGAATGCCCGCCTTTTGACCGCAAGAAGCTCAACGCCATCCGCGCCAAGATGTTCTTCTCGTGTCTCTTCCGCGAGACGACGCCCGGGTACGTGGACGTGTTAGTCCGCGGCATCTTCGAGATGGGCGGCGACATCCCGCGTGTTGCCATGCCGCATGCGACTGCCGCCTTCATGGGCGGGCTCTTTAACGCCGTGGGCTGCGCGGAGGCCAAGAAGCTCACGCTATTGGCGCGTCGCAACGTCAGAACAGGCCGCAATCACGGGGTAGCGCTGCCGAACGCCGCTGTATGCGCCGTGTGTATCAAGCGCGGCCGATCCGGTCTGTTCTCGGGCGTGCGGCTTCACGCCTGTCGCGTCTGTGGCGTGGCTATCTGTCTGAAATGCAGCGTCAAACACAAGCGCCTGTTCCTCGGGCCCGAGCGGCCCTGCTCTGCGTGTGTGTGCTGCCCCAAGTGCGCGATGGAGGCGCAGAGAATGACGGGCTTGCGGCCTGCTGAGTCTGAATACTCCGTCGTGGCTGAGTACTATCGTCGTAGGGCTGCTTCGTCGAGTTCTTCGTCGACTTCGACGGATGCGCTAGCTCCTCCGGCTCGCCATCTTCGCCTGGACACACTGAGTCGATACACTGCTGTTGAGAACGATAGCAGAGATCAGCACGACGTCGATGTGGACGCGGTGTTATTGCGGTCAGAAATGGTGAAGAACAACTCGATGTTGGAGATGGCCACGAACTCTACGGCGGATGAGAGCTGGGTGGGTCAAGAGGCAATGGAAGACTACTTCGAAGCTGGCGAGGACTATGCGGAGACGCTGAGCGACCTGGACTCGGCGGAGTACCGGTTCAGCTCCAGCTCCAACGAAGCCGACAGCGACTTTCTGGACCAGAAAGAGGCTGGGCAGGAAGCCAAGCCGATCCCTGACGTGGCGGAGCTGCTGAGGAAGCGCCAAGCCATCGACAGCCAGCTGCGGAGAGTGGACTCGGCCATGCGGGAGCTGGAGCTTGCTGCAGAGCACTCGTCTGCCAAGACACGCGTCACCATCGCAGACTTCACGGGCCCCGTCGCGACATTTGGTGACAATCACGACCCTGAATTGTCCGACCAATGTCTCCATATCGAAAGCCGGAGGACCTCGGAGCCCGCCGCGTCGGAGGAGATGATGAAGAAGATGCGGGCCTTGCAGTCCACGGCCGATCAAGTGTTCGCCATGGCTCAGGCCAACAGGGAGATCATGCAGAGTCTGCAGCTGTAAGGTCAGATTTATTTTGTCATATTCCCGACTGTTTCTCGTTTGTGTTAAAATATCGCTTAAAACTCGCGTCGACCAAACTTTAATGAAGGCGATTGTTTCTGTCGACTACGGTACTTCTCTGAAGATCGGCAGAAATACGTGTGACGTGTGTGAGCCATGTGTTCGCAAGCTGTGGCTGGCATGTGCGTCAACTGGACACACGCCTCGCGAGTGCCATTTTCATGAGGCGAGCCCGTCTGACGAACCTTTTCGTGTCTGGTGGGAATCCAGCGGCCGGTCGGTCAATCAATCGATTTCTACGGTCAGGTGGTCTCCTCCCTCTGTCTTCGGCTCACTTCCCAACTTCCCTTGGCCCTCGCCTTCAGGTATCGCAGCTCCATTGGCTCCCAATCCTCGCTGATGTCGTCCGTTTCCGGGTCGAATGCCTCGTCGACGACCGCGAGTGTGAGCTTCCCGCTGCCGAAAGGCCATTTCGGACGCATCCAGGTCTCGGCAGAGCAGAAGCAGCAGTACCGCGAGGTGGCTCGACGTCGGTTGGACGCCATGCTGGTCGACGAGAAGCTCTACGCCGAGCGCTTGGCGAGCAACGAGCCGTGTCTGTCCCCCACTGACTGGAAGTTCGTACGAGCCCATGACGAGCTGAAGATCTACCGACGAAGACGACGCGGCCGATCATTGGAGGAGGTGGCAGCGGACGAGGACTTCCCGGAGGCGGTGGCGGCCGTGGCCAACGGCCAGCCCAGTATTGTGGCTATGGGCAGCGTCGCTGGCTCCATCGAAGACATGCTCTACGGGTTCGCAGACACGACGCACGAGGAGATGCGCACCACGACGTCATTTCTGGATCCACACACGGATTCAGCCATGCTGCGGGTGTTTGAGCTGGCCACGGCCAAGGACCCGCTGCACTTTTTCGGCCTCAAATGGCTGTACAACCAGGAAGGACCCTCGGCCTTCGTACTACCGCGAGACATCTGCTTTCTCGAGGCCATGGGCGTGGAGTGCGACGACGATGGCAAGCGCTACGGCTACATCGTGCTGCACTCGATCGACCTGCCCGAGTGTCCACCCTTTGACCGACAGAAGACCAACGTGATCCGCGCCAAGCTGTTTCTTACCTGCGTCTTCCGTGACGCGGCGCCGGGGGTCATCGACGTTCTGGTCCGCGGCATCTTCGATCTCGGAGGCGAGCTACGTCGACTCGCGATGCCGTACGCGGCTTTGATGCCGTACGCGACGGCGTCATTCATCGGCGGCATCTTGCGATCCGTCGACTGCGCTGACGCGAAGAAACTCACCCTGCTGGCGAGAAACAACGCCGTCACGGGTCGGTATCGCGACGCGCTGAACCTCCACATGGACGGGAGGACGCCCAAGCACGGCGTGTGTGCGGTGTGCATCAAACGCGGCGGCACGAGTCCCTTGTCGTGTCTGGTGCGTCTCCGCTGGTGTCGCGTCTGCGGCGTGGCCATCTGCTCCAAGTGCAGCGTCAAGAACAAGCGCGTGTTCCTCGGGTCAGAGCGCCCGTGTTCCGCCTGTGTTTGCTGTCCAAGCTGCGCGCAGGAGGCGCAGAGCATGATTGACCTGCGTCCTGCCGAGCCGGAGTACGCCGTCGTGGCGGATTTCTTCATGGAAACCGAGTGGGCCAGAGACTCGGACAGTGATTTGCTGTTCCCCACGCCGCCGGACTCACCGGTGGATGACGACAGTGAGTTCAGTGAGCAGGACGTCGACTCGGCGGAGGCGATGCTCGAGGAAACGTGGAAGAACGCGTCGTCTCTCAACAAGACGGTCACCTGCTCGTTGGACGAGAGCTGGGTCGGTCAGCAGTCCATGGACGGCTACGGAGGCACCTTAAGTGACCCCGACACGGCCAGGTATCGTTTCAGCTCCAGCTCCAGCGAAAGTGACAAGGAATATGTCTTTTACAGTCCAACGTCACAGAGTGGAGATCCGGAAGTGGACCAGAAGAGCGGGCGACATGTGCATGAGGACTATGGCGAGGACGACCCGGAGCTTCCGCTGGAGCACCGAGTAGATTAGAACCCGAGCCGTGAGGTCTCCAGGGCTCCAGCCAACTTCGTGCAGTACCGTTGATGACAGAAATCCGCGAAAATACTAATTTTAGCTAAACACACGTTTTTGAAAAGAATGATTTTGCTGCCTCTCAAGGTACTTCAAGGTGTCCGCGACGTGCGCGACAATTTATTTAGTGGTACGCGGCGTGCGGCTGCAAGCGCACAACCACAAGCCCCAGACTGGGGCTGCATGGCCTTTTTCCGACGGGTCGTTGGCGGATCGTTGGCCTGACAGCGGAGGTGGAAGAAAAATGCCGAGGGGTCAGCGATCGGGCCTCTACGCCGAGCCAGACGATCGAGGCGTCGAAAGTGTTGACGCACTGCACGCAATACGCTGGTGCCAGCAGCAAGCAAGGGATTACAAGGACGCCAAAGTGCCGATCGGTGGTCGTCAGCCGCTCCTCGAACGCGTCGCCTTTCCGCCATTTGTCGATTTTCGAGCCACGTGACACCCCGTCCTCCGTTTGCAGCGCTTCGACAGCACTATCAAAGGGACGATTGCACCAGAGAGGCTTCTCTCTTTTGCCTGCCTCGAGCATGGAGGACTCGTCTTCGGCGTCCAATTCTTCCCTGACGTCTTCGAGAGTCAAGGCGACGACGGCCTCCAGAGTGAGCTTCCCGCTGCCGCAGGGCTACTTCGGCGACGTCCAGGTCTCCGACGAGCAACTGGAGGATTATCACAGCCTGATACGTCGTCGTCTGGGTGCTGTGCTGGAAGACGAGAAGCGCTACATCGAGCGGCAGACACACCATCTTCCGTGTCTCAATCCGGAGCAATGGAAGTTCGTGCGCTCTCACCAACGACTCCAGGTCTACAGACGCCGCAGTCACGGCCACTCATTGGGGGAAGTGGCCGCGGATGAGGATTTCGATGAGGGAATGCGTGCTGTGGCCAACGGCCAGCCCAGTGTTGTGGCTTTCGGGAGTATCCCTGGCTCCGTAGAGGACATGCTCTACGGCTTCGCCGACACGACGGAGAAGGAGCTGCAGACGACGCTCGCCTTCCACGACCCAAACGCAGACTGCGCCATGCTGCGTGTCTTTGAACTGGCCACAACGGAAGACCCTCTGCACTTCGTCGGACTGAAGTGGGTGCTCTCCAAGGGTTCAGCCACCGCAGTCTTTACTCCGCGAGACCTGTGCTTTCTCCAGGCCACGGGGGTCAAGTATGACTCTGACGGCAAGCGCTTCGGGTATTTCGTGCTGCACTCGGTGGAGCTTCCCGAGTGTCCGCCATTCAGTCGCTCGAGGACCAACGTGATCCGCGGCAAGGTCTTCTTCACGTGTGTCTTCCGTGAGACCACCCCTGGAGTCATTCGGGTGGTGTCACGTGGCATTTTCGACACTTCGGGGGATCTTGGACGGTTCCCGATGGCGTATACGATGCCGTTTACGACCACGACGTTCATGAATGGCCTCTTCAAATCCATGGACTGCGCTGAGGCGAAGAAGCTGACTCTCTTGGCTCGTCGGAACGCCGCAACGGGCGACAGTCGGGTCTCCCTGCTACAGCTCAATGCCCCAAAGAAGCGCCTTGTGTGTGCCGTGTGCATGAAACGCGGTGGGATCGGTCTCTTATCGAGCGTTCGTCTGCGTCCCTGTCGCGTGTGTGGCGTGGCTGTCTGCTCCAAGTGCGGCATCAAGAACAAGCGCATGTTCCTGGGCGCAGAGCGTCCGTGTTCCGTGGCAATGTGCTGTCCGATGTGCATTTTGGAGGCCCAGCACTTGACGGATATGCGTCCGTCCGAGCCAAAACACGCAGTTGTTGCCGACTTCTTCCTCAGATCGCAGCGATCGGCGTCGTGCTGGGCTGCGAGACCTTCTCCAGTCATGCCAGGGCCACCGACGACTCGATCGGATACTCTGAATCGTGGTGGAAATGGCAAGAACGACCCAGAAGAGCAACAGGATGCCACCTCCATGGCTATACTGGAGTCTGTAGAGGGGGAACCCCACGCGTTGATTGACATGGCGACGGACTCGACGGCGGACGAGAGCTGGGGCGACCGCGACTCCACAGGCGATTGGGACTCGGTCCAGATCCGGTGCAGTTCCAGCACGAACGGGGTCGACAACGACGCTTTCGACCTGCAGAAACTGGATGAAAACGAGGAAGAATCGATCCCGAAGATTGTGGAGGAGCTGCTGAAGACCGGGGGAGTCGTCGACGGTCGACGGGAACAAGTCGAGTTGGCTATGCGCTACCTGCAGACTCCAGGAGAGAACTCGTCGGCCCGAGCTAGCATCAGCTTCGGAGCCTACCCAGCAATCGGGGCCCCTAGTCGAGGGCAGACGGCGGCTGGAGAGCGCGAAAGGCGGCAACGGAACCGCACGGAGGGCTCTGCAGCGCTGTCCAAGGGCGAGGAAATGATGCAGACGATGCGGACGCTGCAATCCTCGGCCGACAGAGTGTACGCTATGACCAGGGCCAACGAGCAGATGATGCTGCACCTGCAGTAGCGCCGTAAATGTTGAGATGCTGCAATGCTGGGATAAGGTAGCGTGTGGGTAAATGCGTAGCTTGCTGCTGCCACGTTTGGTGCTTGTGTCGTATAGTGAACGCTACTGCTGTAGTGGAGTGCTTGGCGAAGATTTAGTGCTCGTCCCACAAGACTGCTCTTTAGCGGTAAGTTTACCGCCAATACGCGCGAGATATCAATGCAAGACACGTCATGCATCGCATGCGGCTCCAGCGCTTCGCCATCGCAGTAAAGCTGAAAGAAGCGACGTCCGTCCTTTGCTTTACGGCACCGACAGCTTTCGCGTTGCAGCAGTTGAAGTGATGCATGGCTCCGCTGACGAGCGCTATGTTTTATGTCAGTCACGGTACTACGATAAGATGCGACGTGTGCGAAAGCCAGTGGATCACAGTTGGGAAGTTTGCGACTCACCAGCACTTCTAGTTAGACAGCGGCTAGCACTTGCAATTACAGTTGTACAGCAAAGCAACAACTTAGACGATCAGCTGGAAGCGCATTGACGTCCATCCACGAGTCGCCAGCGCTTCAGGTCGTCCACCAGAGCTGGACGCCTCGGAGCGAACTTGAGATTCCAACCAACTCCCTCAACCGTGTTAACGTTACTTCAAAATCAAAATTCTTCTACCACTCGGATGCATCCAAGTACCTGCTCGTCTTTCCACCAGCGTCCTCGTCCGAACTCCCCACTGCTGTCGTCACGAACTCTCCACGGCGTCCCACACACACCGTCGAAACTGCAGTTGCGTTGCTCTCGCAGTCTCGCTAGCGTGTCCGTCTCTCGCTGCCATCCAATGGCTCCGGTTCATCTCGATTGGTCGGCGATCGTCCCCAGTCCCTGATGCCGTCGCCGCGCGCAGCCTTCGCGTCACTCGCGAACTGGCCGGGACAGCGAAGCGCTCGATCAGATCTTCATGTTCCGGGGAGGCGACAGCGGCTGGGAGCGTCATCACGCAGTCCATTATGAACGCAGTCATGGAGCGGAGACGGTCGGCCCCAAGAGCACTATCCCGCCTGCCAGGCGCCTGGAAGAAGAGTCCCAGCACTTCCAGCAGCGCTGTGAAACTCTCCGTGAACTCTGTGAACTGCCGCTCGATAGACTGCACGCTCTTTTCCCCCGTCGACAGCAATCTGCAGGTCATGAACGTCTCCAGCGATCCGCTGGAAAACCTCAAGGACGACAGCACGGCACGCCACACCACGTCCCACAACGGCAGAAGCATGGCGCTGGACGGGGAAGCAGCTTCTTCAGGCACTTCTCGTGCCGTCGCCACGTGTTTCTTCAATGCGTTGGTGAACTGAGACAGCCACCGTGCAAGCGCAGTAGCCTGAAGTCCCCACTCTTCGTGTGTTGAGCTGCTGGAGCCACCCCGACCCGAATGCCTCGAGATTTCAGCACTGTATCGCTTCAAAGCCTGATAGAGGCCCTCTTCCTGGTTAGCGACACCGTCTGACACAACCGACAGCGTGTTGACAGCGTTGACGTCACTCTTCTGACCTGTTGCCAACGGAGAAGCAGCTGCCTTCGAAGCTGAGCCCGTGTCTTTCAGGAGACTCTTGTTCCGGAACGCCACACGCTTCACGAACTCCGTCTGTGAGCTCTTCGGCACTAGCGTCTTGATCGCCCCACGTGTCCGCTGCAGCGCCACGAAGACGACCGACTGAGTCAGAGTTGGGTGCGAAGTCGGAGGCATGAAGGCTGGTAGAGCCACACTCACACGCTGTTCTGCCAGTCGACAGGCCTCCTGCAGAGCCTCGACAGCCGCCGCCTTGACCTCCGCACGTGTCCTGGAGGCCATTAGCATGTGGAAAGACGCGCGGGCCGCGGTCACAATGACTTCATCTTGCGTTCGAGCCGTCGCGTTCCGTCCGAGAGCAAGCAGTCCGCTTTCCAGAGCGCAACGATCAACCAGAGCATCAGCATGGGAGATGACGACGTGTGCCATCACGTGTTCGCATATATCGGTAGTCACGGTCCCCACCACGAACTCCACGACCGTCTTGAGCTTCGGATGCACCTTGAAGACGGCCTCGGACAGCTTGTCTTCCTCTTCTTCTGGGCGGGTGGGCGGGAATTCCAGCGTGCTCATCTTCCCAGACGCAGCCGTTGCGTGAATCGAGCCTTCGTGTCTGTCGTCTACCCCGTGGTCCTCTTCCATCACAACCTGTAGAGGTCGTAGCTTGCGGATCGCGGTGGCTGGACGTCGAGTCGCCAGCCCCGTGGCGCCTTCGACCACCCGTCTGTTGTTTGCCAAGCGATGCGAAGGCTGAGCGTGAGTCTGGATGAACCCTCGTAAGTCGTCCAGCTCGCTCAAGCAGCTCTGGACGAACACTTGGCTGTACAGGAAGGGCAGGCGGTCTTCCCCGGCTCCTGATGCGTCTTCGTCATCACTGGCCAGCGCGAGGCGAATCTGTGGCGACGGCAGGAGATCGCGTGCTTGGTACTCGCTGGTTTGCAGGAAGCCGACGTCCAGCTCAAGCACGTGGAAGACCCGCTCGATCTGCATGGCAATGTAGAGGCCCGTCTCGCCAAGGCAGTTGAGTCGCGGGGAGCGATACAGCAGCTGAAGCAGCACCATCAGTTGCTTGAAGTAGGTCGTTCCGGAAGACAACTGGTCCAGAGAGAGCATGGACAGGTAGTCGCAGAGCCATGGGATGCACTTGGAGATGGAAGCCCGAACGATACTCTGCTCCAACAACTGCTTGACGTCCAGACTGGAGTCGCGCGCCGCAATCTCCAACGTGCTAGTTCCTTCACGCTCCTCCGCCTTGAAGGCAGCGTTTTGCGTGGAAATTCTGCGGGCCGAGGACGTGACATGCCACTGCGGTGAGAAGCGCAGGTAGCCCAGGAATTTGGCCACGACCTTGAGCTTCAGCACCACCTCTGTGAATGCCTTCCGGGCGTCTGTTGATGGCGAAGTGGCCTGTCGAATGACGGAGAACTGCCGCTCCAACTGGTGCTTGACGAGCTGCGAGAACTCGTAGCTGTCGCAGCTGTGCAGGAAGTGAAAGAAGAAGAGCTGGTTGTCGGCGAAGTAGCCGCGCATCCGATCGAACGTGGCCGTGAAGTTCTTGGTCGCATCGTCTTCGCTGGAATCTGGACGGTCCTTACGTAGTGAACTGCTGTTTCCTTTGTTAGACCCCGCTTTCCGGTTGCTGGTGCTGGAATTGACTGGCCCCGGCTGTTGGTGCGTCCTGTTCGACGACTTTTGACTCGAGAACCGGCGATGCAGCTTGCGCAGTCGGTCCGGGTTCTTCACCACCAGCTTGTCCTCCATGATCTTCAACACCAGGTCTTTGTCGCTCTCGCCAAAGGGGTTCGACCCCACTTGGACCAGCTCCAGGACGAAGAACTTGGCGAACCACCACCGATTCTCCGGGGAAACTTCAGTCAGCAACGTCCGAGCCGACGCGATCGCCGCCGCCGCTACTCCTGCGTTCTCTATGCCGACCAGACTGTGTTGTTTCTGTTGGAACTGCCGTAGTAGACCCAGAAACCCATCGCGTACCTTCTCGCGGTTCGAATACAGGAAGGAATCTGCAGCCGTTCGATAGTGGAGACGTGAGTCCGTCTCCTCGCAGAACGGCAGCGCGAAGTCTTGCACCGCACTGGCTTTCATCTCGATCGGTAGGCGGCAGCCAATACGCGCACTTTCAGCCACTCGCAGCTCTTCTCGCCGCTGCGAAACCTGCTCTAGTCGCCCCAACAAGGCGATGCAGATGCCTCCAGCGTTCCGCAAGCTCTGCTTCACTAGGTGAAGCAAATCTGTGCCCAGATGAGCCAGCACCGCCTCGATTTCGTCGAAAACGAGCTCGGCGAACGTCAGGCAGTGCACACGCCAGCAAAACTCGCTGGCTGCCTCACACCGGCATGGAGCGTCTTCCGTGGCGTTGTTGTCGGTCTTGTTCGTCGCTTCGGACCCGCTTCTGTGGTTGACCATGCAGTCTCCTCGGAACAGCAAACTCATGAGAACTTGCAGCTCAGTGCAGGTACTGCTGACGAACCGCTCCTTGATCAGGAACCCGAAGAGCTTGGCCGCTTGGCGGTTCACAAGGAAGTCGACCGACGAAGCAGCAGACACGCCTTCCGGTTCGCTACCAGTTTCAATAGGAAGCTCTTCGCCTCTGGACTCTTGCTCTGGTTCGTTCTCCTCTGGACATTCGTGCAGCTCTCCGTTGTGCTGTGTATCTTGCTGCCACGCCGTCGTCTGATTCGAGAGCGCCTTCTTCACCTGCGGCAACGCATCAGCCGTGCTCGCCTTTGGCTTGGTTCTCATGGCAACAAGCTGAGAAGTTGGCAGAGATTTGGTAGGTGGAGGAGTTGTGGCTTCAGCTTGAGCATCGGGCCACGGCGCTTTCTTCTTCGACGTTGACGCTGGGCCCCAGGCACTCGGAGCTGCTCCTGGACCAGCAGTTACCGTTCCCATGCGTCTCTCCAGCTTAGTCCAAGCAGGTGGTCGCGTGCTCTCGGGTCCACTCAGCGGCGGGAAGGCGATGGCACTGGGCACCGGACGCGCCACGGCCGTGGAGTCGCTGGACGTCAGTAACGTTGTGGTGATCCTTCGCTTTGCAGGCTTCACGGACCGCTTCGTAGTAGCAGCGGCACTATTGGCAGTCGCATCCCTCTTGGTTACAGCATTGCTACGCGGTGCCAGTTGCGGGAATTCGTTCGTTCGCAACTCGAACGGAGTGTCCGCTTCAAATGTAGCCATGTTGCCGCTTCGAGCAGAGGAGTCGTTGCGATTGGCGTCCGCTGTTGTCTCCATTGAACCAGAAGACAAACGAACGTCCGCATGAAGCTGCACTTGATGATGCAGATAATCAGTGAAGACGTGCACGAAGTCGTCCACGCGAACGCGCTGCGCTTCCTTGCCGAGACGCACCGCGATGGTGGAGGTGGTCGATGTCGGAGCCGCTCCGCCTGCTGTAGCGACCGCTAGAGAGCCCGCCCCGACGCCCGAGTGGTATTGGCGGATGCTGCGCTGCGTGCGCTGCAGATCCGCATCCGAGAAGGCGCGCACAGCTTCCCACAGCTGCGCTCCGGCCGCGCCAGGCTCGTCGTCCCCGGCGCCGGAGACCTCCGGCATAATTCCCGCGCCTCTTCCCGCGTTCAAAACAGCCCAGCAGCTCAGCGTCACGACACTTCCCTGTCTAAACGGATAGAGGGAGGTAGCCATGCTTCGATTGGTGGAATTTGTGGACGAAGCGTTGCGGAAACCGATGATTGGCTAAAAGCACAAATGGAAATCTACCGGTAAGCTACCGGTTATTTACAGAACTGAAGCCATCCTCATACCGGTATTTTTTGAAAGGAAAGGAAAAGATCGGATCACCAGATCGTGACGGATCGAGTGCAAGCAACGACGAAAAACAGCAAAACCCCTTCCTTCCAAGCGCATAGAGAAAGATCTACCAGCACCCAGTGCCTTTCACTTTCTGTTCTGTCACGGCGGAATACATGCAAATTTACTGAACAGGCCTGTTGATATGAACTGCACTGGCGCCCAGCACACCACCTAATCGATGGTCCGCTTCGAAAGTCCCACGTTGTGTAAGCCAAGAGGCTGGGAAGGCCACGCAGGTCTTTTACGTTCGAGGAATGCGTGATGGAATAGAGACGCAACCGTGTGAAACGTACTGGCGTTTGTATGGGAGCTGAATTTCGTGCGGCGCGGTCACTAATGGTTCGCACGAACGAACCTAAGCCCATCGCGGATAGGGGAACGATCCGATTTTGTCGTAAGATCGCAAGTCGCGCGTGGCAGAAAGCGGGTTCGGCGGCCCAACGATCAGAGCTACCGTGCGTTTCCGTTGTTTTCAATGCAAGTAGCAAGTGCCGTTTGGGTGGTGATTTGGCGGTCTGACTTCTGACATCTCACCACCAGTTTGGCCGAGTCAAGCGTTGCAGAAGTTATGCTTCGTTCGCTCTACCGAATACGGCGCTGTCGCTAACTGTTGCACGGGTGGAACGGCAAGGTGAGAGATCGGACAGATATTGAGGTGGACAGAGAAACCCGACCCTTTACTTCTAAATATACTCGAGTAATGTAACGCAGATACCGGCATTGCGTTGATGATGAACACCGAGTCCTGGTGATGAACAACAGGTCGGAGCACTTCATGTCATCGTGCGCACAACTACCCATTCGCGCGGCTCGGACCACTGCTGGGTAGCGCCGCCTTCTTTGTATCATTTCCCCGCCGTCACCGAGCTGGACCTCGATATGTGAGCTGAAGATACTGTGAACTTAACCGGGAGGATCTGACCATTTGGTGCACAGAAAAGGCATGTGGAACGTGTGGTGTTGGCCACCAAGTCCTGCGGAGGGGTAGGGAACAAGTCAGAAAAGGGAGAGAGGAAGAGCAGCAGCAGCAGGAAAGCCTATTTCCGTTTCACCCTTGGTATCATGGGTCTCACAACACCAGATATCCCGCCACAGCTGGTATCCTTGCCTCTCACCTTGGCTTGCTTTCAGATAGCTATCACAGCCAAGTGCTCTTTCCAACCGATAGAGCAGCAATATCCAGCGTATTGATTCGACTTATATTCTATGCCATTTCGCAGGTCCATATGGTGGTTTCCCTTTGTCCCCCCTCTCCGCACTTCCCCCGCGCTCTTCCGCCCGCTCCCTCACAAACAAACAGGCGTCGCCGCTGTCCGCGCGCGCATCGAGTGCGGAATCGCATCGACTTCACCAGAAAGGGAAACCAGCGGACGGACGAACGCTCGCGGACGGACCGGACCGGACTAGAGGCCAGCGGATTGCAGGCGAGTGAGCGAGCGAGACGATGGCCACGCCGGGAAAGATGGACCGCCGCCGCGCGGGCTCCAACTACTTCCAGCTGGACGCGGACCGCAAGCGCAACACGTCGGCGAACCGCAGCCACCTGAACGGGGACGGGCGCGGCACGTTTGGCAGCCGACTGTCCATGATGGAAGTCTTACCGCCGAACACGCACGGAGGCCACCAGGCGAACAAGGGCGGCGGCATGGAGGGGGACTTTGCGGATGAGGTGTCCATCGACTTCTGCTGCGAGGTGCTGTACAACAAGTTCGGCTTCCAGTCGGGCTCTGTGGACAACCAGCGTGAGCACGTACTGCTGCTGCTGGCGAACGCCAAGGCGCGATCGAAGCCGCAGGACCCGCCAGGCCACCATGTGAGGCTGCTGCACAAGAAGCTGGTGTCGAACTACGTGGAATGGTGCCAGTTCCTGCGCGTGCCGTCCGTGTCGTACACGGGCCAGCCGCAGGGCGACCTGAAGAACCCGCTGCACATGGAGATCATGCTGTTTCTGCTGATCTGGGGCGAGGCCGGCAACCTGCGTCACATGCCCGAGTGCCTGTGCTACCTGTACCACCAGGCGCTGACGATGCTGGACAAGGACTTCCTCGGCCAGGATAAGCAACCCGAAGGCTGGTACCTGCGACAGGTGGTGCGCCCCGTTTGGAAGGAGTGCAGCAACATGCAGCGCAAGAACGCGCTGGGCAAGAACCTCGAGCACACCAAGGTGCGCAACTACGACGACATCAACGAGTACTTCTGGAAGAAGCACTGCCTGACGATCCCCATGAGCCACGTCGGAGAGGAGCTCGCGAAGAACCACACCAAGACGTACTACGAGCACCGCAGTATCTTCACGCTGGTGTTGAACTACTACCGGATTTTCCAGTTCAACTTCATGTTCATGTGGGTGCTCATGGCCATCGGCTTCATCTCGGCCATTTCCCCCAGCGGAGGACAGACGTGGTTCGCGCAATTCGAGACGATGGGCCAAGTGGTGGACCCGTACAAGCAGCGGGATGTGAAGCTGACGTACGTCGCGTTGGTGTTCTCACTCGCGGTCATGGGATTCTGCAAGTGCGTTCTGGAAGCTTGTCATGGCTGGCATCTGCTGGTGGCTCGCGAGTCGTCCGAGTCGTCGTCGCGGTCGTTCAACTATGGTGGAGCGCTCGCTCTTCGGATGTTGTGGAACGGCGTCTTTTCGGCGATCTTCGGCATGATGATCTACGTGCCGTTGAACACCGACGAGGACACGGCGCTGCTGGACAAGGCGGCGGTGGCAGCGATTGCCTACGTGTTGCCTGGTGGGTTGATCCTTCTCGCTCAAGCGTTTGCTCCAGCGATGTTGACGAAGTCGTTCGCGGCCAAGTTCGTCCGAGAGGGCGAGAGCTGCTACGTGGGACGCAACATGGCGCCACCGATGAGCTACCAGATCAAGTACATCAGTTTCTGGCTGATCCTGTGGGCGTTGAAGGCGTTCGTGTCGTACTTCATCCTGGTTCGGCCGTTGATTCTTCCCTCGCTTGCCATCTACGAGATGGAGATGGACTACGGAAGCAATGTGGTGTCGTTCCACAACATCGGCGTTATCCTGGCGCTGTGGATGCCGGTGGTGTTCATCTTCAACTACGACACGCAGATCTACTTCACCATCTTCCAGGCGACGACGGGTGGCGTCATGGGTCTCATCATGAAGACCGGCGAAATCCACGGCATCAAGGAAATCACGAAGGCCTTCCGCGTGGCGCCTCAGCTCTTCGACCAAAAGGTCGTGACCAACCTCGCTCGTTCCAACGACGCGGCAGCCGACGGCTCCGCTGCGGCATACCAGTCGCAGATGATGCTGCGTTTTGTGGTGGTGTGGAATGAAATCGTGAACTCGTTCCGCGAAGGAGACTTGGTGGACGACAAGGAAGCTGCGATCTTGCAGTACGATATCCAGAGCTCCGGTGACGTCTTCGAGCCTGTGTTCCTATCGGCCGGAAAGCTGGTGGAAGCTCTCGAGTACACGGTGAAACTGGGGAAGGAAGGCAAGGGCGACTCGCAGCTCCAGATTTACATGGTGCAGAAGGATTGCCTCTCCGCGGTGCGCAGCTTCTTCACGGCCGGGATGTACGTGATGGAGGCCTTGCTGGGCAGCGACGATGCGGACATTCTGGACGCGCTTCGCCAGATGGAGACCATTGCTGCGAACGGAAGTTTCATGAGCACGTTCGACGCCAAGAGCCTCGTTCAATTGCGCACGGTATCGATGGAGTTCTTGGAGGCGGTGATGGACCTGCCCGACCCGGATGCGCAGTCGTCGCACCTGACGACTTCCAGAGTGCACACGATGGGCGTTGTTCGCAACTTTGTGACGAAGATGGAGAACTTGCTCAACGCCATCCGCATCTTTGCGAACCGACCCGAATTGGCTGCGAAGTTCAGCAACTCCAAGTTCTGCTCCAGCGCGAATGGCTACGTGTTTGCCTCGCGCGGACTGGTGAACTTGTTCCACAACGACACGGCGATGGGTGCCGCCACGCGCGCGTATTTGCTGATGTCACTTGAAAAGGCCGATGCGATGCCGCGCGTCCCGGAAGCTCAGCGCCGCCTTGGCTTCTTCATGAAGTCTCTTGTGATGGACATTCCGCAGCTGATGTCAGTGAAGGAGATGCACTCGTTCTCTGTTGTGACGCCGTTTTACAGCGAAAGCGTGTTGATCGCGCTTAACGAGCTGAGCGACCCGCTGGTGAACCACCCTGTCTTCCAGAAGGTGGAGGAGCAAGGCAAGAACATCACCATTCTCAAGTACCTGATCACGATTCACCCCGAGGAATGGGAGAACTTCTTGGAGCGTATCGATGTGAGCACAGCAGAAGAAGCGCAGGCGAACTATCCGTTGGAGATTCGCCTTTGGGCTTCCTACCGTGGTCAGACGTTGGCGCGTACCGTTCAGGGTATGATGCTGTACGAAGACGCGATCAAGATCCTGCACTGGCTGGAAATTGGCTCGAGCCCGGGGAAAACGGCAGAGCAGAAGCAAGCTCAGTTGGAAGACATGGTGCGCCTGAAGTTCTCGTACATTTGCGCGTGTCAGGTGTACGGCAAGCATCGCGCAGAGGGGAAAGCGCAGGCTGATGATATTGACTATCTGCTCAAGACCTACCCGAACTTGCGCGTGGCGTACGTGGACACGCTTACCGTCGACGGAGGGAAGCAATTCGACACGGTGCTGATCAAGAGTGAAGGTGGCGAAATTGCAGAGGTGTACCGCTACGAGCTGCCTGGCGATCCGATTCTTGGCGAAGGCAAGCCCGAAAACCAGAACAATGCGCTTCAGTTCACTCGCGGTGAATACTTGCAGACAATCGATATGAACCAGCAGCACTACTTCGAGGAGTGTTTGAAGATGCCGCAGCTGCTCGTGACTGCGGATTTGCATCCGTCGAAGAAGCCGGTGTCGATCATCGGTATGCGCGAGCACATTTTCACGGGCAATGCGTCGTCGCTGTCCAAGTTCAAGTCGTGGCAGGAGTTGGTGTTCGTGACGCTTTCGCAGCGTGTGTTGGCGGACCCGCTTTACGTCCGTATGCACTACGGCCACCCTGATATCTTCGACAAGGTTCTGGCCATGTCTCGTGGTGGTGTCTCGAAGGCCAGTAAGGGCATCAACCTGTCGGAAGATGTGTTCGCTGGTTTCAACTCGACGCTCCGCGGCGGTGTGGTGACACACGTGGAGTTCATGCAGTGCGGCAAAGGTCGTGATGTGGCGCTTTCCCAGATCTCGATGTTTGAAGGCAAATTGGCAAACGGTGCTGGTGAGACCTCGCTCGCTCGTGAAGCGCACCGTATGGGCCAGTTCATGGATTTCTTCCGCCTGAACTCGATGTACTACTCGCACACGGGCTTTTACTTCGCGACGTGGATGACGATTGTGACGACGTACGTGTACATGTACAGCAAGGTGTACCTGGCGCTGGCAGGTGTTCAGCAGCAGATCATCTACGACATGAACTCGACGGCGGTGATCAGCGACAACATTGCCAACGACTTTGACGACCGCGTGTTCACGGACCTGAAGTCTGTGCTCAATACGCAGTTCTACATTCAAGCTGGTATGTTCCTCATGCTCCCGCTGATGTGCGTGTACTTCGGTGAAGGCGGACTGGTGCGGGGTATGTCGCGGTTTTTCGAGATGATCATCACGCTTGGCCCGGCCTTTTTCGTGTTCCAAGTCGGTACGACGATGCACTACTTCGACAACAACATTCTGCACGGTGGCGCGAAGTACCAGGCCACCGGTCGTGGGTTCAAGATCACTCGAGAAACGCTGGTGTTACTGTACAAGGCCTACGCGAGTTCACACTATCGAAAAGCGTTCGAGCTGATCGGCCTGTGTCTCGTGTACTTGACGTTCGGCAACTTCTACATTTGCCAGACGGACGCCTCGGCCAACGACAACACGTTCGCGCAGGACTACTGTGAAACTTCGCAAGGTTACGGCGTGCAGACGTTCTCCGTGTGGTTCATTTCGATCCTGTGGGTTGTGGGACCGTTCCTGTTCAACAGTGATGGCCTGGATTTCCAGAAGACGAAGGTGGACATCGCGCAGTGGTGCATGTGGATGTTCGCTGACGAGGACTACAAGGATGACGATGCCGCGAACAAGGGCGGGTGGGTTGGCTGGTGGAAGGGCGATCTGGAGCAGCTGCACAACTCGAACATGATCTCGCGCCTGACGGTTATCATTCGTGAATGCCGCCACTTCCTGCTCATGTTCTACGTGGCGACTCTCGAGACGTCTGATGTGATGTACGTGGCGTACTCGATGGGAGCCGCAATTGCGACTGTTCTGCTTCTCGGCGTGTTCCATGTTGTTGGACTCGGCATGAAGTCCATGCGCCCCATCATGCGCGCGGGGATTTATTTCAGCGTCATCGTTCTGGTGGTGACCGCGTATTTCCTGGCGATGTGGTTAGTTCTCGACCAGAACTTCACGTACTCCATCTCGCTCTTTTTCGCGTACGTCGCTGGTCTGTACGGCATCAACGAGTGCTTCCGCATGTGGAGTTTCCCCAACTCGTCGATCGCGAGCATCCCGATCTTCCAGCAGCTGCAGTTCCTCTTCGACTTCATCTTCTGCACGGCCATGATCATCCCTCTGATTGTCTTGTCCTGCATTCCGTTCCTGAACGTCATCCAGACGCGTATGATGTACAACGAAGGCTTCTCCAAGGTCATGTCCGCCTCGTCGCAGTACGCGTTCTCGCTTGCGGCCTTCATGGGCATCTTGGGCGGTGTGGGCACCGGTTGGCTGTTCAACTTGCTGTCTACGCTGGAGCAGTCGGCCAGTTTTGCGAGTTACGTGGTGACGTATGACGGCGTCCTTAGCGGCAACGTTGGCGACGGCACGACGACGTTCTTGCTCTACGGCGCTTGCGTCCTGGGCACGATTATCGCCGGGTTCTTGAACTACTTCCTGGGTCGCCGCTTGGCTATTGTGGCTGGCGGGCTCTTCAGCACCCTGGGAATGGTTGCTGTCAGTGCCAATGACGATCTTCGCTCAATGCTGTTCATGCCTGGCATTGGTCTTCTGGGTGCATCTATTGGCATCCTACTGCCGTCGTTGGCCATCTACATCTTCGAGATTTCCACGAAGGACATGCGCGGCAAGGCGATCCTGCTGCTGGGCTTCGGGTTCATTGCTGGCAGTCTGCTAGGAGGCATCTTCGCGACCGTGAAGCAGCTCGGGTGGATCTGGCAGACGTTCGGCGCGTGCATCATCATCGCGTTGGTCACTCCAGTGGTGAACATCTTCCCGGAGAGTCCGTACTGGGTGCTGGAGCGCAAGGGCTGGGATGCCTGCGAGGCCTGTCTCGTGATTCTGCGCCGCAAACCTGACGTTCACGAGGAGCTGAAGATCATGCGCGACGAAGAGACGGCGGACGAGGGCGGCGCGGGTGCGTTCAAGTTCCTCATGGGCGTGTTCCTCATGCTGGTCTCGTCCTTGTCCACTGGCTTCCTCAACGCCTTCGTGAGTTACAAGGCGGCCAGTGAGTACACCGACCAGGACCAGTTGTTCGTGAACGGCATGGCGCTGCAGATCTCAGGCGCCGTTATCGCGTTCTTCTTCATCGATAAGCTGGACCACAAGTCCATCTTGTTCGGGACGCTGGTGCCCGTGGCGATCTGCGCCGGCGTGCTGGGCTTCAACGAGACGTCCGACTTCCTGGGGGACACGGAGGGCTCCGGTCTGTACGTGAGTCTGGTGGTCATGATCATGTACTTCTTCCTGGGCCTGGGCACCAGTTCGGCGCCGTGGACCGCGTGCATCGGCATGTTCACCACGCGCGGCCGCGCCGTGTCCACCACCATGCTGTTCGCGCTGTTCTTCCTGCCGTGCGCGGGCTACGTGTACTTGCACACGAGCGAGAAGCTCACTTCGGACGAGTACTTCTACCTGTATGCGCTCGCGGGTTTCTGTGTCATTCTGCTGGTGCTGCTGTTGGGTGCGGGGGCGAAGAAGAACGGCGTCATCTGCACCAAGGCCGAGGCCGAGCGCGACCGCGAACGCACCGCGCGTCACCGCGCAGACAGCCGCACCATGCGCACGCCCGGCAGTGCGCGCCAGCGGAACCTCAGTCGCGTGCGCTCCAAGTCCAACGCGTCGGCAGCTCGCGGCAACGGAGCGGGCAACTACCAGATGTACGAGACGCCCGCCAACGCCGCGCCGCCGCTCATGCACGCGCGCGCGTAGAGGGAGAGCTTCGAGCGCCAAGCATGGTAGGGGGGGAGGCGGACACGCTTTCGCTTTGTCGTACTGTTTTCCTTTTCGTGGTTGTATATACACCTTTCTGCTCTGTTCGCTGGTAGCTCCGAGTCCGAGTCCGCCGTCTGACTTCTCCCTATCGACGCGGAGCGATCGTCATGGGTTTGCCGCCACTAGCTCCAGCAAGCCCCATATCCGCCAGGAACTTGTCCATTCGCGCCGACTCCTTTGCCTACAGTCACAACCACTAACGTTAGTGCCTCTCATGACAGCTCGACCGACAGGTTCGCTCCCGTACCGCTAGTCCGGCCAGCTTCTCCTGTCGCTCCTCCTCCTTGCGACGTCGAGTCGAGTCGCGTTGCGCCAGTCTTCGCTGGAAATCGTCGTCCTTGGCGCCGCCACGTCCGCCGCCCATGATGAAGTCTTCACTCAGATTCAGTCCGTCACGCGCATCTTCGCGGTCCCGCGCCGCGCCGTGCAACCTCTGGCCAACTTGACGTCGCTTCTCGAGCTGCGCCTCTCGACCAGTAGCCTTCGGAGCCAGCTCGTCCAACACGACGTCTCGATCCTCGCGCTGCCGCTTCCGCTCGCTCTTGCGGCGTCTCCAAGCCTCGTCCTTCTCCTCCTCCTCCTCCTCAGCTTCGTCCTTTGCGTTGCGCTTCATCTTCGCTTCGTCCTGAGACGCGGGCATTGGACCTCTCGCACGGCTAGTGCTGCCGGCGTGGACGTTCAGCAGATCCTCCTTCCGCGTGGCCACGTCCACCGAGTCCTTGGCCGTGGCCAGGTCGAACCTCTCGCGCTCGCCCAGCTTGGCCACGAACCCCCAGCGATGGCGCGTGCGCTTGGTCTGCTCCAGCACGGCGTCCGGCAGCCCCTCGTAGAACATGCGCGCCAGCTTCCCCCGGTTCCACTTGCGCGCGAACTCGTCGCGGAACAGCGCCGTCGTCTCCTCCGTCGACAGGTCGTCCACGAACTTGCCCCTACAACCGCCAGCAAAGAAGGTCATCGTGAGGTCTCTCTATAAAGCCACCGCCAGTCGCTGGTCTGAGCTCGTACTTGGTCTGCGCCAGCCAGACGCGGAACTCCGTGGCGCGCAGGAAGTAGTCGTCCTCCGAGATGGGACTAGCGCCACCGGGCAATGGCGCGCCGCTGTCGTCGCGGTAGCGGCTGCTCTTGTGCTTGTGTCGGTGCTTGGCGGAGCGCTCGCGGTCCCGATCTCGGTCGCGACTATCCTTCTTGTGCGACGACTTCCGGCTGGACGACGCCTTCTTCGCGTGCTTCCGGTCCTTTTTGTCCGTGTCGCCTGCGCAGAACCGGCGGGCATACACGTGTAGAGAGGACGCAGTCAGTAGGGAACAGATGGGGGTGAGGAGCGCCGCGGAGGCAGTCGGGGAGAGCACATACGCCGCTCCTTCGGCATGGTGGCGCTCGTCCACGGACTGGATCTGATGCTCGGATGGCAAATGACAGAGACACAAGATGGAAAAAGGGATGTCATCCTTCAACAAATCCAAGCAAGCGCCACATTATGCCCAGACATTTTTTTGAGATTTGTTTTCACCCCCTCCGCTTCACTTGCTATGGTTAGGTTGTCACTCTCAAGCTCAAGATATCCCGTTTTGTGTCAATGGTCACAATCTGGCCTGTAAGTGTATAGTATACCTGCAAGTATACCTGCACGATCTGAAGTCTGACACGCTCAACTTCGAATTTTGCAACGTGTAAAGTATACAAATGCTGCTACGGTCTTGTATACATGCATCAGTACCACTGCGCATTGTCACACGTTTCGCTTTGACGCGCAAACAGCACGGCTGCTCAAAATCCACCGCACTTCAAACGGATGCCGGGCTTCAAAGTACTTTGGCTAGGAGACGTTCTCTCTCTCTTTACATGCACATGCGCATGCACTACTCGATCTTACATCCCTTCGCATGCCATCGTCACCCCATAAGAAGCCGTGCTCTGAGATCCGCTGAAGGAGACGCAACGCGTTCTAAAATTCTTCGGAGCAGACGCGAGGCGAACACTTCGCAGACTTCGCGTTACCGGTACCCCGCAAAAAAGTCAAACTGCCGGTATACATGACCAGTATCCAGGAATGCTGTATACAAATGAGGGTACAAAATGCTTGCGACACGTCCACCACGCAAAAAAAGAAGCATGTAAACACGGATTACGCCATCTCCCACTTGCATCGACCTCTTGACGGCCAGCTTTTCGAGTGTGGGGCGCGCCACAACGTGTCCCACCTTTCCAATCTAGGCCATCATTCTCCCCCAAGGGCTGGTCGGTCACAGCCCACAGTCCGCGGCAGTCACTTCAGAAGCAGCGAGCGATAGGCAGAGCGAAAGGAAGGAAGGCAGGCAGGAAGGAAGGAGCGGCGTCATGGTCAAGTTCTGCTCCGAGTGCGGCGCCAAGAACACGGGCGGCAGGTTCTGCTCGGAGTGCGGCTTCCGCTTCACGGACGAGGCGGCTCCAGCCGCGGCAGCGGCCGTGGTGGCCCCCATCGCGGCGTTCGCGGGAGCGGCGAGCTCCTCCGCCACGCCGTCCGCTTTCCGGAGCGCGAATTCCCCCTACGGCGGCAACACGTATCGCCACGATCGCAACAGCGGCAACGGCTCTCCGCCGCCACCGCCGCCTCCTCCGCCTGCGCCGTATGTGCGGAAGACCGTTCCGAGTGCGTTCCGCGGCGGCAACAGCAGCGTGAGCGACGCGAACCCCAATGCGCCGAGCGCGATTCCCGTGGCGTCGGACCCGGTTCCGCCTGCGGCTACAGGCGCCGAGGCACAGCGCTGCTACGAGAGCTGCGTGAAGACCATCCGCGCCTCCCGCGGTGGCAACAACGAGCACGGCGTGAAGGAGTTCAAGCAGAATTGCCGCAAGTTTGGGCTCAAGGAGATCGACGTGCACACGTTCTACGCGTCGCTGGTGACGGAGCTGGGCGGTGACGGCACACGCGACTTCGTCCCCACGCTGGCGAGACTGGTGCCAGATGACGACAGCCGCAAAGAGCTGGTGGACTATAACGCACAGCAGCGCGCGATCGCATACAGTTCGGGCAACAGTGGTAGCAGCAGCGGCAGCAGCAACGGCGGCCGACCGTCCGCCTTTGCCAACAGGTAAGAGAGGTGGTGTGGTGGCTTTGACTTCCGCGAGCTGTTCCGTCTGCTGACGGTGTGGCCTCTTGTGATGTGCAGGGGATCGACCATGTCGTCGGCCGACTCGTTCGCGCGCAGCGACTCGATGATGAGCTCCAACGGCGGCCAGCCGCAGCAGAAGGGCATGCTGAATAATCGGTACGCCGACCACCCGCATTGCGACGTGTGCAACGTCAAGTTCGACGTGACCAAGCGGCGACACCAGTGGTACGTTGCCTTTGCTCCGTTGCTTCGAGAGAGAGAGAGAGCCCCTCGCTTACTGACCTTCGTGTACTTATCACGCCTGTCTTCTTTCTTGTGATCGAATAGCCGCGTCTGTGGTCTGTTCGTCTGCAGCTCGTGCTCCCCCGTGCGGCTGCTGGTGCCGCCAGGGAAGCAGATCGAGGCCGCCAAGGGCTACGACCCGTCAGTGCCTCAGCGCGTGTGTATCCAGTGCGCGCCGCAGCTGCATTCGCTGCAAGACGAGCTGGTGGCTACGTACGCGCAGTCGCATACAGACAACGGCCACGAGGCCCGCGGCCGCCTGCACGTACCCTTCACGAACTCGCTGAACAAGGAATGCAACAACGCCGCCGACATCATTGGCAACTTCTTCCGCGATGACTGGGGCGCCGCCGCAGATCGCGCCATCCCCGTGGCGTTCCTGCAGAAGGCGCATGGTCTGGCCATCATGACCGTCCTCAAGGCAGGCTTCCTGGTGTCGGGCAAGATTGGCACGGGGCTCGTGGTGTCCAAGCTGCCGGATGGCTCGTGGTCGGCGCCTTCTGCCATCGGCACGTTCGGACTCAGCGGAGGTTTCGAACTTGGCGGCGAGTTGGTGGAGGTGATGATCATCCTCGGCTCGGAAGGCGCCGTGAAGGTGTTCCACAAGCCGCAGGTGAACTTGGGAGCCGGACTGGACGTCACGGTGGGTCCGTATGGGCGGTCGGCGCTGGCTGCAGCCGCCGCGAGCACCAGCGGCTTGAACGCGAACTATAGCTACTCGCAGAGCAAGGGGCTGTTCGCTGGCATCTCGCTGCAGGGGGCCATCATCGCCACGCGGTCCGATCTCAACCGCAAGTTCTACGGCCGCGACTTGCAGGCCAGCGAACTGCTGAGCGGTTACGTGGAGCAGCCCAACGCCGCTCGACCGCTGTATGAAGCTATCGACAAGGCCATGCAAGGCATCGAAGACCACCGAGAGGAGCAGCAGCGCCGGTCGTCGGTCATGGGCCCGTGCCGCCTCTGCAATTGCCCCATGTTCCAGGCGCACACCACTCAGATCTGGAACAAGAAGTGCAAGACTTGCAGCCACGCGCATTAAGACAGGAGACGCCGTGGCACGGAACGGGAGGACCCGATGGTGGTGGCTTGGACCAGCCAGCTAGGACACTGCAAGCAGGCAGCCCCCCGATTTTTTAATCCATACGAAACGTATTTGTGTGAGCATTTAATGCTTGGAATGCTTGGAAGGAGTGCATAGGCTGTATTCTCCTGCATAGAGCTCTCCTCGATGTTGTATGGTCCGACAAACCGGCGTCGAATTTCAACTCGGCAAACGTTTCGGCAATGTTTTGTCGATGCATTTCGCAGCAAACATGCTCTTCTGATTGGCGGATATGTGAATCTGGAATATTCTCGAGTTTCGTTGCTTCCTCTTGAACAGCATATTCTCAACATTTGTATGTGATCATCCAATTCAAAAGATCGCTGCTTCTGGGGCGATCAATATTGTTTGACGGAGGACCCCATGTGTAAACGGGTACAAAATTCATTCAACTCAATACTTTCCGCTTTTTTCAGCGCGTTTTTCGTGGATTTTGCGTTTTCGATAATGCCATGCAGTGGTATGGAC
>MBAC02008315.1:0-20088 GCA_001712635.2 Nothophytophthora sp. Chile5
CCTGCAGGCGGTTGGCCTCCCGTCTCGTGGCTTCTTCCCGCAGTCGCCGATCTTCCTCGCGCTGCCGCTCACGGGCCGCCCGCTTGGCCTCCTGCTTCTTCAGCTCGGCCTGCGCCGCCTGCGCCTCGGCACGCAGGCGTTCGGCCCGCGCCAGCTTCTCCTCGGCCTGACGCTCGGCCTCTTCGCGGCGGGTGCGAGCCGCCTGCGCCACCTGCAGATGCTCCTGGCGCTGCGTCTCCAGCTCCTTCTGCTTGCGCGCGATCTCGCGCTCCACCGCCGCGCGCTGCTGCAGCTCGTACTCCGTGATGGCGGTCTGCGCCGACAGCCGCATGGCCTCGGCGCGCTCGCGGGCCTCTTGCGCCGTGCGCTCCGCCTCCTCTCGCCGGCGCACGGCCTCCTCGCGCTGCGCGTCGATGGCGCGTCGCTCGCTCTCGGCGGCCGCGGCTCGCGCCTCCATCTCCCGCGTGGACTGCGTCTCCAGCTGCGCGCGCTGCTGCGCCTCGTACTGCGCGATGGCGGCCGTCGCTTCTTGCTGCGACGCGTCGGCGTGCGCTCGAGCGTCCAGCGCGCGCTGCTCCGCCGCCTCGCGCGAGGAGCGCGCAGCCTGGACGTCAGCGGAGGAGGACGCGAAGGACACGTGGCGCTCCGGCGCGGGCGCGGGCGTGGGCGTAGGCGCCGCCGCAAGCCCCGCACCTAGAGGAGAAGAAGGGGAGGGAGCAGTGAGAGGGACGTTGTGCGGGCTACAGAGCGAAGTACGAGGCGTGCGAGGCACGGGGGGAGCGAGGAGGACCTACCGCATTCCGGACAGAAGGCGCCCTGCAGATCCGGGGGCAGATACGTGCCGCATTCGCCGCAGAAACCCATCGGGAGCGGAGGGGGAGCGAAGCCGAGGGCCGAAGTGATGCGGATGATCGGAAGGGGGATTTGATTTGAACGTGGAATTGTGTGGAATTCCAGGGAGATGAGGCGCTACGATTGGCTAATTTGGAGTGCGTGCCTCCTTAACAGCCAATCAATACGATGGTTGGAGGAATATGGCGATCGGATTGGCTGTTAGTCTGCCATCGCATCCCGGTTGAACTGATTTGATCGGAGGCATCCGATCAGTTTATTGCAATTGACGTGAAGAAAACATACCGGATTGAAAACCGGTATACCGAACGTTGTCGGTATACTTATCTGAGTGGACGCTGTATACCTATTCAATCCAGCGCGCGCCTTTGATTCCCCACGCCAACATGCCTCCGCCCGCTGACGCGTCGAATGAGTCGGCTCCGCCCGCTTCGATAGCCGCTGGCGCGGCCTCTCTGTCCGCCCAGGCCGCACCAGCGCCAGCATCCGAGGCGCCGTCGCCCTCTCCTCTCCCTCCGGCGTCGAATGCGCCGCCTTCGGGCGTCAACGGCGCCGTGGAGCCGTCGCAACTCGCGCTCAACGCGGGGGTTCCGGTCCTTCCAGACTCCTCCGTTCCTCCCGCCGCTGCTGCCGCTACGGAGCTCGCTACGCAGCCGCCAGCGGCTGTGAAGAAAGGTCGAGGCGCGGGCAAGCGACTGACCGACCGCGAGCGGCTGGAGATCCTTGAACTGTTCGAGAAGAGCGGCGGCAGCTTGTCCAACGCCGAGATCGCGCGGCGATACGGCATCACACGCGCCGCCATCCAAAAGCTCAAGCTGAAGGGTCCGGAGGTGCGCGCGCGCTACCGCTACGGCAGCGCCGGCTCTCGAGACGGCCGCAAGCGCGGGTCGCACGTACTTAGCGTGCCGTTTGAGCGCGAACTGTTCGAGTGGGTGCGCGGCCTCAAAGCGCGGAAGGTGCCGGTGCCTCCGTCGCTCGTGAAGGAGAAGGCCAAGCTGCTGGTGCCGAAGTACGCGCTAGGCGACTTCCAAGCCTCCAACGGCTGGTACTACAACTTCTGCAAGCGCTTCAACCTGTCGACGGGCGTGTTGGTGGAGGAGAAGCCGCCGGCGACTACCTCGGCCGCCTCCGGAGCTGTCGGTGGCAGTAGCGCGACGTCTGTACCTGCGAGTCACACGAGCCAACGACAACAAGGAGTGACGACAGCCACGTCACCGGCCTACGAGCTGCAACTGCAGCAGCAGTACCAGCAGCAGCTGGCGGCCATGACCGCCATGACGATGCAGCAGGACGAGGCGGACCGGGAGCACGAGTCCAAGAGCGACCGCATCTTGGCGTTGTTGGAGCAGCAGTCTGCGCTGCTGGAGCGCCAGACGCGGGTGAGCGAGGAGCAGGCCGAGACCATGAAGAGGCTGCTGGAGCTGCTCACCACCAGGGAGAGCGCCTTGCTTTGAGGCGCCCTCCAGCCAGTCAAGCCCGTCGATTGGCTCTCAATCGTTCCCTGCCTCTCTCTAGTCTGACCTACTCACTCGTGGTGCCCTTGCTCTCTAGACCCAGCGAGTGTGTGAATACATTGCGCCTTCCTCTTGCCGTTGCCTCTCGCGTCTGCCTACTTTGCAGGTCCTTCGAGCCAAGAGAGATCTATTATCAAGAGTCCAAGCGACCAGTCGCATCTCCTCAAGCTCCATCCACCGCCTCAACAAGCCACTGAAGATCTGACCGCCCGATGCACTGGAAGCTCCGCGTGTTGCTGGACGTTGCGGTGGCGCTGCTGCTGCTGGCGCTGGACGTGCGCGATCTGTGGTACAAGACGCAGTGGCTCGGGCCGGGCGACGTCTACGCCTTCGCCACCAAAACCTCCTTGCATCTGCTGGATTCCCCTCCAACTGGCGCTGACCAATCTGCAGACGAGAGTTCCACCGGATGGCGCGCCTTCCGAGCCTCATGCAGCGAGTTGCACGCTCTTAGCGGAGACGGCAGACACGACAGCGGCCACCCGCACTTCCTCCATGTGTTGGCGGCCAATTGCTCCGCTGGCGACGGCTTGACCGAAGACTTGCAGCCTCAGTTCAAGACGATGGTGCTGACTAGCGACGTGCGAGCCGACGCCATGGCCTGGGCCGCCTGCAAGCTGCTGTACGTGTCGAGACGGCCGCCTCTGTGTCAAGCTGCGATGGTCTCGAACTTCCTGGCCAAGTACCGCTTCGCAGCGCCACACGTGACCAGCCCTATGATGGCAGCGCCCATGTCCGCGGCTGAACGCGAGCTTCGGGAGCTGCTGGACGTCATCGGCAAGAGCCAGCCGCTCAGCGCCATGGTCTGCGTGGGTGGCGTCGAGCTCCCTGACGCTAATGAGCCTCAGCAAGAACCGGAGCAGTCTCTGAACCGCATTTTTGGCTGCGCGAGTCCCAATCTACCCGGGAAGAGTGTCATGTTCGTCGGCCAACACGCCACGGCCTTCGCGAGTCTGCAACTCGACAAGACGCGCCTCACAGTCGACGACGTCGATGTATTGGACATGCACCTACTCTTCCGACAGAACGCCGTACGAACGTATCACTACCATCCGCCCAACGCCACAAACCCCAGCGATCTCCAGCCGCAGACGTTCCCAGGCCACATGACGATCCACACGGCGCTCAACTTGAGCTGCTCGGGCTTCCTGTACAATCTGCTGGTGCTCACAGACCTGGTGCTGCTCGTACTGCACGCTTGGAGTGCCTCGGAGCTGCTGAGTCGGTTCGTACTACCTCCGCTATTGCGAACGCCTACCAAGCAGGAGCTTAGGGATCTGACCAAAGGCGAAGGGAGGACGACGCTATTCGCGTGTATACTAGCTCGCAGTCCTTCGGTAGCGGCTCTCACACTCACGTCGACGTTGCTTTCGTGGCTGTTGCTGCTGCCACACACGGCGGTCTGGGCGCTCAGTACCGACGAGTTCTCGGCGTCCTCCTTCGCTGTGATGAACACACTGCTCTCGGCCATTCGCGTGTGGATGCTGCTGCTGCTATTGGTGTATACACTATGGGACGCTCTCGTGTATACTGACGAAGCTCGAGCCTACATGTTGGCCACGCGCACCTTCGTTTCAAGCAGTGAACTGGTAGCGGCTGTCGCTCTCGCCGGCCTCCTGCTGCGTCATCGATTGCTGAGTGTCCTGCCTCAGAAGCACGAGATGGAAAAGCAGCGGATCGTGGACGCTGCTGCCTTCCCTGGTCGTCTGGCGACCAGCAACGCCTATGAAGACGCGGCATACTCACTGTATGGTCGAGAGAGGGATCTGGTGTTGTGGCTGATCTACTGGCCACTAGTCGAGCTGCTGCTGCTCGCGTTGCTTTTGGTGGCACTGGGCATGACTATACGCTATCTACTCCACGAGTATCGACGTCATGCAGCCGCTAAGACTGCGGCAACTACAGTGGGAGTCAATGCAACCGAGGGAAGCGAGCACTTGACGTCTAGTCGACCGTCCACTGCGGGCTTCTCCTCGGCGAAGGCAGTGATCGCTGGCTACAGTCGCCTGCCACTGGAGGAACTGCTGGATGTGCCGATCCGAGCCAAACATATTGTAAGAAGCGGCGGTAGTGAACCTATTGGCAGTGTGTCGTCGTGTCTGGAGAAGACTGTGGGTCAGGAGCAGTTCCTCTGGCCGGTGCAGTATCTGGCGCACGGTGTGTTGCTGGAGAACGACCGGTACCTCAGCACACGCCGTGGGTTCTATCGCGTGCTTCCAGTGCACGAGCCCATGGACGGGGGCGGCGCACGAAGCAGCAGCAGCAATGGACGAAGCGGCAAAGCAGCTCCACAGGAAGGCAACGGCTCGCCCAAGCGCCGACGTTACACCACCACCTACCCGATCGTCATGTGAAGGCACGGTCTGGTCGAAGTGCAGTCATTTATAAGGCGTTGACCAGCGAATTCGACCACGTTGGGGCGTTAAGGAAGAGCAGACACCGGCATTTTTGCAGCAACAACACCTCTCGTGGCGAAGGTGCATGTATACACAGACATGTATACAGTTTATAATTCGATCATCGCAGCCCTTTGGCCTTTCGGGGGGAAGCAGATCGTGGCAAAGACAGCTGACGGATAGTTCGGCAGCCTGCATGTGTCTAGCGTTGATGCACGTGCGCCAACGACTGGTGCAACGTGCATCTTGCAGAAAGGTTTCGTCAGTGGGGTGGGCCGCACATCCCTATTGCGTGACCCGTGTGCTTGGGCTGCATCCTCGTCGACTGGCGCAGCTTGTGTGCTGGCAGCAGCTGGCGAAGGGGCTCGAGTCGGCGACAGGTCGCCAGGTGTGCGTGCGAAGTCTGGAGACCGGGTGTCGCTCCCACTACAAGCAAGCTCCGTCGCTATATGTATACTTGGAGTATACGACAGGCCGGATACTGACATGTTCCTGGGTTTTGCTTCTGGAGCCAGCATATTCTGTCCGGATAAGCCAGCTGAACTCTGGTAGGTTCAGAAAAATGCATTCTTTTTTTCTTCGTTCGCCACCATGTCTAACAGCAAACCGAAATGTGCTCCGAAAACAGCTGCTCGCCAATCTGTGTCCTAGTATAAACGCCTCGGAAGGTCTACATTATAGTTCTAACATAGATATCGAGACTATTCTGGCAGGACATATTTTCTGAATTGTGCCCTTACAACCCACGCTATATTAAACTAATCAAAGAATCCGGAGCAGACAGTTGCGTGGCGCGTCTGAATTGTGTGGCAGACTGTATACCAAGCCACACGCACGCTACCCAGACACGCTTCACTTCACCCTCGCCTCTTTACGGCCTCAACAACGCGATCGGCGACCCAGATGCAGCTGTCGATGCACCCTCGTCCACGAAGTTTCGGCGCGTGCGAGTGAACCCGATCGGTCAAAGAAGATCAATGGAGAACGTATACAGGTATACACCCACCAATCCAGCTTTCGCGGCTGGTCCACCATGGCCACAGACGCGATCCGAAAGGTGTAGCCATCTGGGTCCAAGGAACGCATTTTCTAGGCGACCATCACTCCCACCCATCACCTTCTGAGCAGCTACTGGTGCAGTCGTCACCTGAGCTTGTCCCTGCCTGACGTGACCGTCTAAGCCGTTTCAGATCCGTTGACTGGGTCTCGAATCGCTCATTCCTCAATTTGCCTCGGCGTTCCCAGCTTCAAATCTCCCCAAACAACCTACGCAAAACATCAACGATGATGTCCTGGAAGTCTCTCTCTCTGCTCGTCGCGGCCGCTGTGGCCATGAACGGCGTCGTGGGTCTCGAACAGGGCTACGGCGGCGGCCTCACGACCACCATGCCCACCACCGCGTCTTCCGGCGATTCGCCCGTGCAGTCGTTGTCTCCCAGCGTGACCACCGCCACGCCCACGTCCACCGAGAGCTCGGCCGCCGAGGCCAGCGGCAGTGAGGAGTACCCGATCGACGGCGACGACGGCAGCACGGATGCCCCTAGCTGGCCGAGCTCCACGGGCGGCGATGCTACTGGCAGCCAAGTGGACGGCTCGTCAGTGACCGACGGAGGCAGCAACGCCATCCCGTCGGGCAGCTACCCGAGCGGCAGTGAAGGCAGCCTGATCTGGGACGGTTCGTCGATCAGCGGAGGCAGCGGCTCGCTCCCTGCCGGGAAGGGCGACACCTTCCCGACCAGCGGTGACAGCAGCTACATCGACGTCCCCTCGGGCAAGGGTGGCTTCCCGAACAGCGGCGACGCCAGTGACGCCAGCGACGCGTGGGACTCCTCGGCAACTGACGGAGGCAGCGACGTCTCGGGCGCCTCTGCTATCGACGGAGGTAGTGCCTCGACCCCGGGCAAGGGTGGCCTTCCGACGAGTGATGCCGGCAGCGCTACTGAGAGCTCCTCGGCGACGGACGACCAGCAGAACAGCGGCAGCATCGGAGGCGACGCGTCGACGGGCGGCGGCTCGACCACGCCTTCCGGTGGCTGCAAGGTCCGCGGCCGTCGTCTGCGCCAGTAAAGTGGCTTGGCCCAGGAGTCCAATGGCCTGTTGTGTAGTGTCGTTTTCGAGGAAAACAAGTGTCTATACTAGAAGAGTACTGTACGGAGGTCGGTCGACGGCCTTCGACTGCATGTAGAACGTGCGATAACACCACAATCATCTTCCAATCTGTTCTGTGTGCGGCATCCAGCCTTCCAATGTGTTAACTGAGTTTTTAGAATGCCACTTGTTGTTGAGTCGGCAACGATGGACCAACGTCGAGTTGATGAGATCCTGAACTTCTGAGCTTCACGATTGGTCGAACAGAGTCCGTAGATCGGTTCTATCGCACGGGGTGCAACGTGGAAGCATGAAAGCCAGGCTTTGATGTGCGGCAGTTCGTGGATTGCAAATGGTCTCGAAGTCTCCGAACGTAGCTTCAACACTATCACAGGTATATTAGCGTCAAGACGACCGTCACATCCTCTGATTTACGGCGCTCACGCGGAACCCTGAGAGCTGACGCGGTGCTTCTGTGCCCATTCGGTCGCACGCTGGTGAGCTCGTGTGTTATTCGATGTGCATGGATTCTCTCTCCTTTGGTAGCACTCGGTCGACCATTATTGCTGTCCACTCGACACATAGGCAGCCAAGTGACGCTGAAGAGCGGTCTTCCACCGCCGAATGACCTGCACTTCCCCGCTGCTTGGCTTCGGCTTCTGTTGAAGCAGCACGTCTCTTTGATCGCTGAGTCGGCTGACGGCGCTGACGATCTAAAAGTCTCATTATTCAATTCGCCAAGCCTTCAGCAACACCACCTCCTTCGATCTCCACACAATGCTGACCTGGAAGTGTCTCTCGCTACTCGTTGTGGCCACCGTGGCCCTGAACGTCGTCGTGGGTCTCGAGCTAGGCGATGACTCGCCCGGGCAAGCGCAATTAGCCACCACCGCATCGACCTCCGGCGACGGCTCGTTCTCGACTTATGGGTCAGATGGAAGCGAAGGGAGCGCCACCGAATCCCCCGCATCTCAGGGGAGCTCGATGAGTGGAGGCTCCAGCGACGGCTCCGAGCCAAACGACGACACTCCGCCGCCCAGCGACAGCTCTTCGGTTGATGGATCGTCGTCGTTTGCTGATGGGAGCGACTCCAACACGACACTGTACAGCCAACTCGACGGCGACAGTGACGTTTTCATCGATGCCAGCGGTCAGTCGGCCCCTACGGATCAGAACGACATGACCCCAGCTCCAACTAGTTTGGGCAGTGCATACGACGACCCGTCTTGGTCGGGAGATGGCAACGACTCCTTCACCTCAAGTGACACTGGCAGTCAGCCCGATGGTTCGACTGACCCGGGACAGAGCAGCGCTTCCCCTCCATCTCCTTGCTACGAACCGACTGAACTGCCAGGCGGTAGCATAACCTCATTCGAGGAAGATGGGAGTGTCGTCGACGGTTCCACCGACCCGAGCAATGGTAGCGACTCGACTTCAGTGCTCCAAGGCGACAGCGACCCTTCCAGCGGTGATAACAGCCAGGTGGGCGAGAGCTCCAGTGGCAGTTCGACCGAGGACCCTACAACCATTGAGGGCGGCGAGTGGGGCTCCACGTCAGCTTCAGACACGACCGAAACCTCCCCCAGTGGCGCTGGTTGTCGTCGTCTTCGCCAGTAAATCAACCAGATTCTCTGCAGGATTGGAGCGTTTGTTTACAAGATTTAGATGTAGCTTCCGCCCACGGGCGTAGAGTGATGCATAGCAGTAGTATAGAAAGAGGACCCAGCACTCCCCCCATTCGAGTGAGCGTGGCCTGCACACGTGACGAGCACAACAAAATGCCTCTTTCAATCTTGTCTAATCTGTTTGCTGTACTTTGTGCTCGACGATCCAGTGAAGGCGATAGGCCGGTCACCATACGATCCGGCACGTCCAGCATTTCGGGGCTGGCACTTATGATTTGCGTTCATCAACACCAGCTGCGCCATTTTGTATTTAGGAACCAGCCAGATCGCCAGCATTTGGTCTACAGAATGTGCCGCGTTTTCGGCTGCCTCGTGCCTGCTGCGACTTTCGTGGGGTGCTCGAGCAGATGCCACGCACGTCTCGCCTGATCGTACGGCCTCCGTGCGTCGATACCGTACCATACGGTCACAAGCACTTGGTCTCTCCCATCCGAACGCTGTTGTTTCCATCGACAAATGCAGCTCCATGTGCCTCGGACAGCGGAATAAACAGCGTAGCCATGTGGAGTCCAGGAAGGTTCGAGCGGAGACCTTCACCGCATACCTGCGCGCTCTGCCGACGTGTTGACCTCCCTCTATAGCTACACCTGACAGCCTTGTCCTCGTTGCAGGAGCTCAACCTGGTCGAGTGTCGCTGCCCAAAGTCGTTCATTATTCAATTCACCAAGGCATCAGCTCCTCCATCCCACACATCGCAACCGATCCAATCATGTTTTCCTGGAAGTCGCTGTCGCTCATCGTCGCGGTCGCTGTGGCCATGAACGGCGCCGCCGGCCTCGAACAGGGCAATGGCTTCACTATGCCACCGCAAACGGCCACTGCGTCGGAGGATTCGCCTGTGCAGTCGCAAACGTTGACGCCCGCAGTGACCACCGCCACACCAGCCTCGGCTGAAGGCTCGCTCCCGACCGACAGCTATGATGGCAGTGAAGGGACCACTACGGAGACGCCTGGGTCCCCGGAAGGCTCCACCAGTGGCTTCTCCAACGGAGGCTCTCTGCCCAGTGGTGGTGCTCAGGTACCTGGCTCCGGCTCTTCGGTGGATGGGTCGTCGGCAATTGACGAGGGCAGCAACTCGGTCCCCAAGGGCAAGGGAGCGCTCATCCCGAGCTCAAGCGGCTCTGGGACTGAAGGGTCTGCTGGTCTGGACCAAGGCAGTGGCTCCACTTCGACGCCGTTCCCTGGCAAGGGCGGTCTAACCCCAACTACTAGCAGCTCCGGCAGCGCTTTTGACGTGCCGACCGGCAGCCAGGGCGAGGGATCCACCGGGATGGGTGAGGGCAGCGGCTCGACTCCTTCCGGCAAGGGCGACACGTTCCCGACGCCGAGCGGCTCTTCTGGATTTGGCGAAGGCAGCAGCTCGGTGCCTTCGGGCAAGGGCGGCCTGACCCCAACTACTAGCGGATCCGGCAGCCAAGTTGAGGGCTCCAGTTCTATGGACGAAGGCAGCAACTCTGTGCCTTCGGGCAAGGGTGGTCTAACCCCAACTTCTAGCGGATCCACTGGTCTGGACGGAGGCAGCGGTTCGGGATCATCTCCGTGTGACGAGCCCATTGAGCTCCCGGGCGGCAGCACCACTTCGGCAGGTGGCGAGGCGGATAGCAGTCAGGGCAAGGGCGACGCCATCCCGACGAGCGAGACCGGCAGCCAAGTGGACGGGTCTTCCACTACGGATAATGGCAGCGCTTCCGCGCCATGTGACGAGCCGATCGAGCTCCCGGGCGGCAGCACCAGTTCGGCAGGTGGCGAGTCGAATGGCAGCCAACCCGAGGGTTCCAACGCCACGAGTGAGGGCAGCGCCTCGACTGCTCCGAGCGGAAAGCAGACGGACAACCGCGACGGCAGCTCGACCAACGACTCCACGGCCAACGAGAGCAGTGGCGCGGCGGACACCCCGGCAACCGGTGGCAAGGGCCAGACCGACGGCAGCAAGGTGTCTGGCAGCGAGGCTTCCTCGTCGACCCCAGAGCCCACCTTCCCCAGCAAAGGCAGCAGCTGCAAGCGTCGCCTTCGCCAGTAAATCGTCCAGTTCGAGCTGGTGACGAGCGTAGCATGTTTTTCCCATTGTCCATGGCGTTTTCACATCTGAGTCTTCCATAGAAGAGGAAACCATCCCAATGAGCACACCTCCCCATTCACTACTCGCCTTTCTCTATGTTTCGATCACACTGCCGTATCATAACACCCCAAGCTCAACACGTTCCGAGAAGAAGGCAGGCAGCTCGTCCGGTGGCAAGAAGACCTTGTCCAGTGTGGCTCGCACCTGCACTTCCACCAGTCCTTCCTTCACGAATCGTTTGCCCACAACGATGCGGTACGGATAGCCGATGAGCTCGGACTCGGCCAGTTTGGAGCCGGGACTCTCTCGCCAGCGATCATCCAGTAGCACGTCGTCCCGCCCGAGTCCAGGTACACCACCGGATGCCAGATCACCGGCCAACCGCCAAGCCGTTTGAGAGATGACGTCCTCCTGTTTCTTGCTGCCGATTGACATGACCAGCACCTTGAAGGGCGCGATCTCCGTGGGCCACACGATGCCGTGGTCGTCATGAGAGACCTCGACGGCTGCGGCGATGAGGCGCGTGACGCCCAGACCGTAGCAGCCCATTTCGAACGGATGCTTGTTGTTCTTGGCGTCCGTGTAGGTAGCACCGAACGGTTTCGAGTACTTCTGGCCCAGATAGAACACATGACCCACTTCAATACCGCGTTTGGCTTCAAGCACCGCCGCGTCACCGCCATTGCAGCGTGGGCAGCAGTCTCCGGCTTGCGCCAGGCGGAAGTGGCCCCACGCCACGTTAGTATGCTCCTGTTGCTCGGCCAAACTCGCCACAGCTTCACACAGTGCCTTGACAGCCGGGGTAGCGTCGGCTTCATGCTTTAGCGAGTCATCCAGAAGCACGCGGAGCTCTGTGGCCTGGGACCTCGCGGCCAACATCTCGACGATCTTCGTGTGGTTCTCAACAACCTCGCCTTCGTTTCCATCGAAGAACGGCTTAACCGCTAGTTCATTCACCTCGCGGTCCTGACGAGTGAAGCAAAGCGCTAGTCGGCGTGGCGACGCGTCCTCAGCCTCAGATTTCTCGCCACTCTCCTTCAGTTCTTGCAGTAACTTGATAGCGAAGCCCTGCGTTCCAGCAGCCTCTTGAAGCTTCAGAATCGTCTCCCAAACCTGTCGGTCGCCTGAACTCAGCTGCTCCTTGAGTTGCGCAAGGATGCCGTCGACCTCAGCCGCCGTCTCGTCACTCTGGCCAATCGACGCAGGACCCGAAGACGGCAGCAACCCCTCCGCCTTCTCCACATTGGCGGCGTAGTCGCAGTCGACCGACGCGCAGGACAGGATGGCGTCCTCGCCAATGTCGGCCAGCACGTGGAACTCGTGCGACAAGTTGCCGCCGATGTTGCCGGAGTCGGCTTCCACCCGCTTGACCGGCAGCTTCAGGCGAGTGCGTAGAATGCGCTCGTAGGCTCCCGTGACATCCTGATAGGTCTTCAATGCACCGTCGAACGTCGCGTCGAAGGAATACATGTCCTTCATCACGAACTCTCGGGCACGTAGCAAGCCGAAGCGTGGGCGGATCTCGTCCCGGAACTTGCGGCCGATCTGGTACACGCGCAAAGAGGTCTCCGCCGCCTCCGTAGTACTGTAATTCGCCGCGATGAGGCTCGTGATGCTCTCCTCGTGCGTCGGCGCCAGCGCATGGACGTCTTCTCGACGGTCCGTGAGCGTCATGAGCTCCGGGCCGCGGGTCTGCCACCGTCCAGACTGCTGCCACAACTCGGAGGGGATGAGCACGGGAAGATCCACGCGGTTTCCGCCCACGCGCAGCATCTCCTCGTCGATCATCGCCTCCAGTCGCGACACAACGCGCCGCCCGAGCGGCAGCAGCGCGAAGACGCCGTGGCCGCTCTTGCGAATGAAGCCGCCGCGCACCAGCAGCTGGTGGCTGGGAATCGCCGCGTCTGCGGGCACCTCCTTCTCCGTGGGGGCCCACAGCACCGACCGCAAGGCGCAGGGCGCCGCGGGGGACGATGAGGAGGACGCGAAGCGGCGTGAAGCCCGCGTCAAGGCGCTGCGACGCGTGTGAGCCGCCCACATTTGCGCCTGTGTCAATAACGGATGGTCCAAGTGTCAATCGGGGGATTAAACCTAAAGTTGAAATGTCAAGGTGTTTTGGAGAAGAAGGTTTTCTGGTGGTTGAAGCTTTGATTCGCTTGTTGGTTTCCGGTATGAGATACCGGTATGATCTGGTCTATGCGAAGCCTTTTGCCAGTGTGATCTGGTTCAGAAATGGCGATTGACGAAAGAGCTCCGATGGCCATGAGGTGGACCAAGTCTGCGCCGCCGCGCTCGATTCTCTGGCTCGAACGGATCAAGGAAGAGCTGAAATCCGACGAGGAGGACTCGGACTCGGACTCGGATGCTGAGCTGTGGTATCGAGCCAAACTGCTTCAGCGCCGGCTTTCGCTCGATTCGGCCACTTCGTCGACCTCCAAGTCGCCGTTGCCCCAACCTGCGGCGTAGTGGAGAATGCTGTGGAGTCGATGGTGACCTCGAGTAACGCGTCTCGGTTACACCGCCAGAAGGAGCTTCGCGTGAAGCGGCAGGCTGCAGCGGAGGCGGAAAAGCGACGGGCACGACGAGCGATCCGGTTCAAGCGGCAGCAGAGGGCGAAGGCCTCAAGGGAGCGGAAGAGATTGCGTTTGCGCGAGTTGCCAGCGTCGACTGAAGGCGAGAGTGCCGTCGTGCCTTCATCACCAGATCCAGTTCAGCCTCGATCTCCTGACATCCATGCTGCTGGAAGCGCGATGCGACAGGAGGACGACACGCCTGTGCCATCTAGTGACAGCGGTGCTGAGTCAGCAACTGCAGAGCAACAGTCGCAGGGCGAACGGGATTCCCAGCAGGCGCTCTCGCGTAAACGGAGATGGCAGGTGCAAAGAGAGGAACGACGAGCCAAACTCCGAATCAGCATTGACGACGACGATGAGGAGCCCAGTACAACCGCGTGGAATGCGTCACGTGACTGGGAGGTGCCGACGATCGAGGAACCCTCCTCGCCGCCTGATTCAGACTCGGAGGTTATTCCACCCCGCTACGGTTATCATATGCCGTCGAGGAGGACGGAGCCCGTCATTGCAGACCACCAAGAAGTGCACGAGAACGTGGGGTTGGCCTCGGTCTCATCTGACTCTGAAACAGGAGAGCAGCAGGCATTGCCGACTTGGACGCCGCTTTATCAACTGACCACGCCTGCATCGCCAAATAGACCCGACCGAAACTCAGCTGATCTCTCTTCCGGAAGATAACAAGACGTTGATGCAGCGAATGGCCATGATGGAGCAGCGAGTACCAGCGCTAGAGGCAGAGACCGCAGCGCTGCGGCTACAAATCCAGCAACAACAAGAAGAAGGTTCGATTGGTGCTGACGTCGACGATAGCAGCAATGCGCGCATGGTTCTGCTGCTACAGGAGCAGGTGCAGCGGCTACAGCAACGCGAGCAGGAGCTGATGCGCGCACTGGTACGTGCCGGTTCCTCGGAGCCCGCCGTTTCTCTCACTATCCCACCTAACCCATGGCTTGCTCTTCATCATGCAGTCACGATGCAGATGCAGTCCCGCACGCATGGAACACAGAGCGGCTAATGGAGAATCTCAGCCACGCAGCTGATGCTGGCGCATGCACGTGCGCGGCTTCTTGGAAGTGCAACTTCACTCCGTCCGCGTCCATGCCGACTTCAACCTTCAGATTGAAGTCCTGCATAATTGCATATCCCGTTCTATCGGATTGAGGCAAGAATCGTTTGCTAAATTTGTGTTACACAATGACCTGTTGAATCTTATGTATGTGCTATCTTCGATACCCGCACGCATATCCTTCAAACATTTATTCACGAAGGTTGTTTGACACTTTAACTGATGTCGATTGGTCAAAATAGATAATCTATTCCAAAATCGCGATGCTGGATTGGCTTAAAATGACTTGTTGAGCTGCTGAAGTTTCCGAGCGAAGTTGCCGTTCCCGCCAACGAATGCTTCTCGTTAAACGAAAATAGATCTTGCCGATGAATATGGCGGACATGCAAGGCTTGGCGCCTCGTTCTGCTGCCGTTCCTGCGCCCGCGGCGTTGACTGTGGGGACACCGGAGAAGCAACTGCAGCGCGAGCACCAGCATGGCAGCGGCAAGCGCCACCCGAAGCAGCGGCGCAAAGGCAACAACGGCAATCGGCGCCATCCTAACGCCACCAACGGCGGTAACGACGGCACCCCGAAGCGCCGGCGCCGCAACTTGAAGCAGCCGTTGACTAAGGACATGCCGCGGCAGCTGGCCGAGCTGCTTAACGAACCCAAGCAGGCGCTGCTGCACCGCGTGGTGAAGCACGTGGGTCCCAAACAAGCCTGGCAACTGCTGAAGGAGACGCTGCGTCTTGAACAGGAGGGCGGCCAGCAGGTGAATGCGCTGGCCAGCGGCAAACCCGAACGCTTCTTCGTGGTGGACGAGGCTTCGCACGAGATGAGGCCGCGGCGCCGAACCACCGGCGGCGTGTACTTCGCGCTGCTGAAGGAGAAGGTGTCCAAGGAGATGTACCGCACCATCTACGAGGTCGAAGACAAGAAGAAGAAGGACGCCAAGAAGCGCTCGCGCAACCGCCAGCGCCAACGAATGGAGAGCACGCTGTCCAAGCTTGGCTTCGATGGACTGACGCTTGCTACAGGAGGTGACACGGCTGCAAAAATTGAAGAAGGGATCCCGTCCATGGAAGCAGCAGGCTTGGCGCAAGGCATGCCAGTCTCCACTTCTTCGAGCGCGGTACCGACTGCAGCTGAAGATGGGGAGGTGAAGGAGGATATGGAGCTTCTCTGAGCTTCGGATCATTTATTGGCGAGCGGATGGCGACTCCCGCCGCTGATTCATCGGCCACTTACTGGCGGCGAGGCAGCCAACGACACAAGAGGTAGGTTTCTTAACGGAGTAAGGCTGGTTTCTTATTTCGGTATACTTATCTGTTGACGGTGGAAGCGCGCCGGTCTGGGAAGTCGTGGTGCGTGTATGATCCTTGTCTTTGGGAGAATGTGAGAGACCAAGCGAGCCGAGTTATTGGTGACGTGTCTTGGCGAGGAAGCGTCGACAGTGATTGCGTGCGTTGTGCTGGCTGGTGGCGCTTGACAGCGTGGCGAAGACCAGAGTTGCCTGCCAAGACCGGAATACGTGGCGATGACAACGTCATTGAGATCAGATGACCCGCTTGTGAGGATGGTGATGCCAGACAAGCATGGGAATATCGAAGCAGCCGGGTTACTCTACAGTATCCCTTCACATGGAAAATGAGGTGGGACGAGTGATACCATGGGCGTCACCAAGCCTGCTGTGCCGTAGAAATGGGCGATTTTCCGGATGAAGGCCATGTAGCTACAGTACGGGGTTGGAGGTCAGCGTGTGGACGGCGACGGTCATCAACGGTTTGTGCCGAAGCAGTTTGGGGCCAACGTACCAGTTGCTGAGGACGAGACCGCAAGCAGCGGTGTCGGGCGAAGACTCGGCCGGGAGCGTGATGGGGCTGTTAAATCATGCACACAAGCGTCAAGGGAGAGCGGAAGCATGCGACCAAGAGCTCAAGCGAGAGGGAAAACGATGCCTCAGCAGTGCAAAAGCGAAGCGAAGCGCTGCCGCACCATAACGTGCGACTGCAGCAACAGAGGCCGATGCCCATTCGGAAGCCGGAGTGGATGAGTGCGACGACACTCACGGGAAGCAGCACGACCATGCTCATCGCCACCTGTACACCCAGTGTACGCGCGATCGACAACCAAAGGTCAAGCGTCGAGACGACGGAGGGGTGAGTGGCCAGGGCGGACTTGACTGCGAGCTGACTGGGCAGAGAGAAAAGAAGCAGCAGTAGCTCTTTCTGCAGCTATCTGTGCCGAATCGGCGTTAGTTCAAGCGGCCTGGTTGAAGCCTTGAAGAGGATCCCGTGCCGTAATCTGTGGGGACAAATTCCCATTGACGACTTCACCCTTCCATTTCTGCGTCCTGCTGCGCGTAGGATCCGCTCGAATCCTTCAAAGCGTAGAAGCAAGCCCCAATCTGCCCAGCCACGTCACTCCCTGCAGAATGGTTTACGTACGAGTAGGTGGATGCGCCTTTTGAAGCTCAGCCAGAACTGGCACGCGTAGATGACCAGTGTCGCCAGCTGCGGCAGGAGGAGCAGCACGGTGCGCCAACTTCCGGTTGCTGAGGCGCTGCAGCGCGCAGGGTGCGTGGTCTCCGCCGCGAAGTCCCACAGGCACGCCACAAAGCTCACCTGACATGGACGCCGCATCACTGAGCTAAGCATATCTCAAGAGCCGAAGGAGCGAGGCAGTCGTCCGGATTTCCGGAACCTATTTCGTACCAAAGCGCTCTGGAAGGGCGGCACCAGCACGGCCTGGATGACCTGGCACGTGCTATTACTGATGCCTTCGCGCGCCGCCCGCCACTGCTCCGCCAGCTGCATGCTTGATTGATACTTCGGGTCGTTTACGTTGGACCTGCCCAGATGCCCAACAATCAAGCGAGGCCGAACTGACACGTTGGGTGTCTATCGGATACCTCAGCAGCATCCGAGTCTGGCGAAAGTGCGCTCCAACACCAGAACGTCGGCTCAGAGGATGGCAAATAAGAGAAAGGCCGGCCAGTCACCGCGCATGCATGGATTGTCCGGTGTCTTCGTGTTTGGCTGAAATCCCAGTCTTTAGTCGTTGGCCATGGAATTCTGCCTGGTTTTGCATTTTGGCTGGGTCTTCAACGACCTTCGATACGTACATGGACCACACCTGAATATTCTGACTCAGCGCATGCGGCACCCAAGCACCGTCAGTCATCTCTCGCAAGGCCACTGCTGATTTCTTTCTCTCGAAGCGATCGTTACGGAGTCGCAATTCTGCCGCGCTCCAGCAGAGAAAAGCAGGCAAATTGCAGTCAAGCAGCCGTCGTCTTCACGGTTATGGCGCAGCATTCCCACCAAAAGTTGACGGTCGGCGCGATCGTAATGGCAAAGCTGCAACTTGGGAGCGCAGCGATCCCAGCAGCTGGCGGCAAAATTGCGCGTGGAAACGCAACCATTTTAACAGATCTGCCGCACAAATCTCTGTTTTTCTTCTCGGCGCATGTTGAGCTTCAACATGAGGCAACCCACGGTGGGGCCAGCCAGTCTGACCATCAGCGACTGCTGGGCAACGACACCCGGATGGCTGATTTGCGCCCGCGTCGCCACGCGAAGAGGTGCCCAGGCCTGGATCCGTGCCAGCACATAATCCCCGCCCCTCGACCAGCCATCTCGGCGGCGGCGAGCCAGTCCGGCGAGGACTCCTCCCGTGAAATCTGAGCGTCTGAAGGCAAGTGCGTGGCGTCCGTAAAGATACGCGCGGGATTTGAACGGCCCGTGGTCAAGAAAGGTCAAGAAAGCGAAACTTAGTGTGGCGCGACAGATCTTCAAGGCTACGGTACACTAAATAGGGCCGATCCTGATGGCGACGCGTCATCGCGCATGGGTGTGTGGAGGACGGGCGCAGCTTGAACTAAAAGAACGGTGAGGCGGATACTTACTCGAAGAGGGTGGGTACTGTTGCCGTAGCGAACGAAGAAAGCGACATGAGAGAAGGGGTACACTGTACCGTCGCCACCGTCGAAATAAGCCAGTTCTCCGAGGTTTTGCAGAGTAAAACCTCGGCCAACGCGCGCGTACCCCCAACTTGGGGCCAAAGCGGGTCGAATTGGGTTACGGCACCGGAGGAACAGCGAACCCAGACTGACGTCGCACCGGTACCGTGCTCCTCCACCCACCACCACAACGAGCCCGTTCTGTTCCGACTGGTGCCAACTGACCCCCTCCCGCCCGTCCTCGGTCTATTCTGGTACCTCTCGGCCTCGGCAGCTCGCCACCTGGTTGCCGTCTGCCACCATTTTCCCCTTGGGTTCAACGGACGCGCCAGCAGGATCGGCGCCTGCGTAACCTGGAGAAAGCGGGCGCCTTCTGTCAGCTGGTTCTGAGCCCAGTTTAACTTTACCGAGAGAAGAGGAGAGAGGCACTCACTAAATTTGGAACTTGAACTTGGGGAGCGCGGCGGGCCCTGCTCCACACACCAGACAAACAGACAGACAGCCATCCGCCCAGCAACAACAGGCAATACGGTACCGGTACACCGCATAAGCGGAGCGGGAGTGTACCCCTGCCCTCATTCTCTCTCTCGCCCGTCCGCCGCCCATCTGTACCGTAACCACCTTCCTTTCACTTGCTTTCAGTATCCAGCCGCGGAGCAGGAAGGGGCGACCTGGCCGTCGAGGACGGCTGTGATTGCGCTCGTCGACCCGCTCAGTATCGGATCACCCGCCAAGGCGACAGGCTCGTGGGTTCCGCGTCCAACCAGCGCATATTCTGATTTCCGCCGCGCGTGACAGGCCACTTCAGCGACAATGATCGATCTCATGCACGCGCTGCGGCACGAGTCGCAGACCTCGGAGCTCAGCGGCCTCATGCTGGGCGACGACGACCTGCTGCCGGCGGACGCCGAGGTGGGCGATCTGGGGCTGGGCCAGCTGGAGGAGGACGCCGGCGCCATGGTGATGGCCATGATGATGCCCAGCACGCTGTCGGAGGCGGAGGAGGCCGAGGAGCCCGACCAGGACGCCGAGTCGGAGCTGGACTCGCTCTGGAGCGCCTGTCTGGCGAACGACGGCGACGCGGAGAACAAGCAGGGCGGCGACAGTAACAGCGGAGACGACATGGCGATGACGCTGCTGGACGACGACCTGGTGAGCGGCGAGCTGTCGGAGAGCGGGCCGGACGAGGTCATGATGATGATGATGGAGCACGACGAGCCCGAGGCTTCCATGCACGCGGACGCGCTGTTCCCGTCGACCGCGATCGCTCCGCTTCCGGCGCTCGGCTGCCGCGGCGAGCTGGCGGCCGTGTCGGGCAAGAAGCGACGCGGGCGCAAGCCGTCAGTAAAACCCAAGGAGTCGAAGCCAAAGCGACCGCCCCCGTCGGCCGCGAAGGCGCGGCTACGCAGCTACGAACGTCGGAGTCGTCACAAGCGCGAGGTAAAGGCCTACTCTGCTGTATCTTTCTCGGTGGACTGTTGATGTGCTGAGTCAGCGTGAGATTAACCGACTGTGTCTATTTTGCGGTGGTGGTGACCGTTTGACATATTGCGTAGCACACGATGATGACCATGAAGGAGACGGTGGCAGCGCTGGAGGTGCGGATCCAGTCCCTCTGCGAAGGCATGAAGCTGGAGAACCCGACGCAACAGCGGATCTCGCAACTGGCCATGGAGGCCACGCACCTAACGCACCACAACCACAGTCTGCGCAAATCGCTGGACGACCACCATTTCTTCCACTCCATGCTGCAGCTCGAGTACGATCATGTACGTCCTCCCCTCCTTCCATTCTTCCATTTTGGAATGGTACCTTGTCCCCTCTTTATACGGACCGTTTCCGTTATTTTGGGGCGTCGGGTTCCGAAAATCTCCAAAGAATCTCATTTTTGGGTTTTTGGGCTGTTTTTGG
>MBAC02008316.1:0-10731 GCA_001712635.2 Nothophytophthora sp. Chile5
ATTGGTTGCGGTGGATTCCCTCCACCACCACCTAATTTCAGCTGATCAAATAGCATTATCGCGTTATAATTGGAATATGGTATATCTAGACACAATAAGACCACAACACTCCCACAAGACACCCCCATCTCAACGATTGCTGTCTTTTACCTTTCCTTTGGATTATATCGACCACTTGAGTTTTCATTTTTCCTGTCTGCGTCTGACCTTGTTGAAGGGTCTATTATACCACAAAATCTTCTTTTATGACCCTTTACTCGTTCCATCGTCAAATTCTGGATTGCTTTTATCAAAATCGGACCATGATGTATGCAAACCGTATTTACCCACATGGTTTCTCCGATTGGAGACTGTCCAAAGTTCGAGACGGGGTAATTTCGTATCTTTATGACAACAAATACCAGTTCACCAATTTCGGATTGTCTTTTGACCATACTGTTTCTTCCTCACTTTATCTTTTGCCACTTTGCTATTGGGACATCGAAACCCTTCGGGCGCTTGGTCAGCGGAGGGAGGTGGGGATTTCCGATATTCGGATTACCGCGAAGAGTGGGGTTCGTCGAATATGGGCTTCAGCCTATCTTCGCCTCCTGAGCACAGGCGTGGGTCGCCATATAATGTGGCGGTCATGACTAGTTTAGCTTTTGGAAACCTCGACGGGGTGGGGCAGTCTAGATTAAAATCATAAGTTCAACTTGATAATTTGAGAAGTCTCTTTTAACTTCATCTTTATTATTTTAATCATTATGTACCCACTCTTCGTATCCGTTCATAAGCATCTGTGCTGGTGTACTAATGATCACTAGTTGAGTTTTATGTAACATATTATCAAACTTCAATTTTTTAATTGTTCATCCTTACTATCCATGAGTTCTGTTAACGCTTTGAACTGTTCTTGAGATAATGCTTTTCCTAGCGCGTCTGTTAGATGTCGTTAGTGTAACAGTACCTAGTATCAACTCGCTCCCTTTCATAGCCCCCCTCCCCTTGCATATATATATATTGTCTCTGTGTGTTTTATAGAGGAATGCTTTCCAAGACTCTTAATGGTGCGTATGGCAGCAGTATTGCCACACCAGCGGGTAATTGAGTTTTCTGAAATATACCCAATTCTCGTGATAGTAGCCAAAGCCATTCACTTTCCAATTGGAATGAGACAGCATTCTACGTGCTCAGCAGCACCTCCGAGTACCTTTTTGTATAGAGTAAACTACTTTCACTACTTGACAGGGACTCTCAATACTTTACATGATTATTCATACAAGTGATACATAATTGTTGCAGATAGATGCTACTTTTATTTAGCAGTCACAATAGGTTGAATAGTAAGCTACTGAGGCAAACCAAGCGGCCCCATCCGCTTCGGCCTCGTCAGCGGCGTAGATGGTCAGCGCAGCCGCTGATTTCTTGATTTCCTCCATGACGGCCTCGTTCGCTCGAGCAATCAGCTCCTCGAGGGCATCGGTCATCCATAGACGAGCGCGTAGGATAGACAGCATCAGGGCCTCGTCTCGGGTAATACAAGCCCATCCAACGATTGCTTGCGGATGCAACTCTGCCGACACCTGGCGTGCCGAACACGATATTAATTGCATGCTCTCAATGAATTTAGGATTGAATTGGAGGTACTTGAGATTTCTATACAAAGCGTCTTCAACCACCAGTCCTGCTTGCCTAGGTTCGTCGCGGCAAAACTGTACCGATCTCCATCAGTCAGCACAGAGCTCATTTGCGAACTCACCGCTCCCTACGCCACGGCCACAAACGCAGAAGTCTGCCGCTTCTTCTTCGCGGAGCTTTTCGAAGCCCAGCTGCCCGTTGCTGTCGCTGCAAGCATCGAGCGCTCTCTTGCCCCGTCAGCCATTTTGTCACCGCCGCTGTCAGCACCGAGAGCTGCAGCTGCTCGCTCAACCCACCGCTTCCAGTGTCGTCTCTGCCCTGGCATTCTGGTCCAGAATACCAGCAGAGGCTACGCTAACCTCATGAACCACCCACGCACGGAGCCTTAGTGTAGATTTCACTCTTATTGTGGGAACAGATGTTTCCACTTCAACCGGGATTGGCATTGCAAGGTCTCCCACGTTGTTTGAAAAATCATATCTCCCACATTTTCAATTGCCGTGAGATTATCAGGAGTTTCCGACTGCTCACTTGAGGAAGATGATTCTGCAATTTCTTGCCTCTGCCCAAGATTGAGCGACGAGAGTCATTTCGGGAATAAGCCTTTCAAATGACTTAACCGCTCAATTGTATCATATTTGACATTTATAGCAACCAAAATGCGTTATTGACAGTATCAAGCAGTCGAAAGCGATTATGTTCTTCAGAAATGCCAAGAAATATGTAGTCAAGGTGCCTGTTACTAAAAATATTATCTGTCTTTTAGATTGTGGGGTATGTGAAAAGCATGCGCTTGCATTCATGAACCTTTGACATCGTTCCGTAGAAGGCCTCGAACGCTGGCTTATTACCAAGCCTAGGTATTGGAATTCGATTGCAAACCCCGTCGCGTATTTACAGCTTCAGGCCACCAAGTTACAATTTTCTTCTGTCCACGCAACGAATGCGATTCCTGGTAGAACAAGTTCCGACCATATTTCGATTTTACATTCTCCTCGAGTCAGCAATCTCACATGTACTGCTGCAAAATGGAAGCGCCTTAAGCTCACTGGGCGGTATATACGGAATGCCTTCAACTAATTGATGGGCAAAATTCCGAATTAGCCTTGTTTTATGCACGTGACTAAGTCTGAGGTGCCTTTTCTGGAACTGACAACTTTCCCTGCTGTGTAAATACATTCGGCACTGCATTTAACCGTATGCACCTTTCCAGTGGCAAGTAATACACGGCGACAATTTGCAGCGTCGAACACAAATGCCTTATCATAATAGAGAAAAGCGTCTCCTTTAGATTGACGGAGAAAGTTGTTACTTTGTTTTGCAAGCTGGCATGCACTTACTAGAATACTCCCACATTTTGGGTCGTAGGCGGCCTGTTTAATTTATATTGATTTACGACGCCTTTTTGGGCCCCTCACATTCATTTGTATTGTTCCGATCTAATCACTGGCTGACTTGTTTCCAGTATCTTGTGCAATGTTTGGCTACTTTCGGTCCATAGACTCTTGATCCAACCCTTCACTGGGGATTGGGCATGCCCATTCCTGAATCGACAAGCCAAAAGTCATCCGAAATTATTAGGCGCCGTAACCAACCGAACTGCACACGGTATGTTTTGCGTACCGTGTCATCAAAGTCGCCGAGGGTCAGGAGACAGTCTCCATTGGGTCGCCGTCAAAGTCACCCTGCGAGTTGGTGGGCGACGGCGGCTTGTACTCCTCATCTCCTCATCCGTGGGAGGCGCCGTACTCACCTTTTGCTTCTTGGTGCCGGTTCCACCGTTGCAACCGAAATCCGATTAATGTCGATGGCCTTCTTGGATTCGGGGGGTCGACGTTCGTTCTGAACAGTGGTCCTCCTTCACGGTCCGGATGGCGGTCGGCATAATAGGACACTGGGCGTTTGGTGTCCGTCTTGGCAGCAGTAAAAACACGCACTGTTTCTGGTGGTGCAGCTCGGAGTTATCGGCTTGCGTTTCGGACCCCGTGCTGTCTCCATGTCGTACCACCCTTTCATTTTTGAGCACATTTAAGTGCCACCGAATTGCTGTCGATGTGCACGGTTATCTTCTTCGGTTTGTTGGTGAAGAGACCTCCTTCCGTCAACTCAATCGAGCTTGCCTAATTATCGCTCGGGAGCTGCGCCAGTACTTGAAGGCACAGCCAAATGTCGGTGACCATGTCCTTGTTCATCGTCCTTCAGATTCATCTCATTCCACGCTTGCTTAACTTGCGAGAACAGAACACGGATGATCTTCCCGTTGGAGACGAGCATGCAATTCCATGCACCAGTTAAGACAATCAAGCCGCCCGCATCACCCCGACCGAAATTCCGCTCCAGTGTCTCCATATCACACATGGCTCCATGTTGGACACGCTGTCAGGCAGTGCCGTGAGAAAGGAGTTGGGCAGGCTCAAGTTGAGCAGGGTTTTCTATTCCGCAATGTCCTGTCTTCCCGGTTTCAATGCGCAATCTCCCAGCGCAGACGCCGCTTCTCGTCAGACACCTTTGCAGCCGTCACTTCCACTAACGTGGGCTTCACTGGCGTCCGATCCAGGAAATCCTGCGTCATAATCATTGCATCCGGCTGATCTATTTCCAGGATCTTCCTCTAATACTTTATTCCCTCTATTACAAGCACAACTCAATTTTAACCAATCCAATCTATAGATTTATCCTCAAGCACTTAGACGTAAATTTCCGCGGTTTCTCAGGAATTTGAATGGCAGTGGAGCCGTGCGCGATGGTAGAGCACCCAAAGCAGAAACTGCAGCCTTGGCGAGTCCACGAATCAATAGAAATGACCGGAAACCGGTCCGTTCCAAGCGTAAGACGGTGTCATATTCACAGAAAAAGCGCTGCATCCAGTCCTATCTCGAAGGAGAACATATGGATGAAACGATTGAGGCATTTGTTTTGGAGAGCAAGGCCGCAAAGGTATGCGTAGCAAACCAACAGACTCGCAAGTGGCTAGCTGACCGGGTTGTAATCTTCGCTATGCGTGCACGGGGAAAGAGGGAACTGCGGCGGTGGCAGCGTAGCGACGCTATTGTATTGACGAGAATAGAGGGAATAGCAAATCGTCCCCTGGGTATACAACATGAGTCGAGATGGCATCCCTGTGTCTTTGGCTATGTTACGTTTGAAAGGACTGAAGGTGACTAAGGAAGTCACACAGTCGCGATATAAATTTGGGGCTTCGCACTCTTGGCGCAGAAGTTCATGCGGCGCCAACGTCTCTCGATTCGAGTGCGCATTTGTCAATGGCAAACTACTCCTAGTGATGCCAGCCTCGCTGCGCAGATATTCAGTGATGCTGTTCATCGCATCATGGTCGAAAAAGGGATCTCACAAGTGTTCAACGGTGATCAAACCGGTACGTTTTCCATTTTGAAGTCAGTATTGCTATGTATCTCAGTGAAATGCTAACTTACCAAAAACAGCGGTCTTTTTTCTAATGTTTGCCGCCGGAAGACCGCCCTTCGTAATTCCCGAGCGGTATGAGTTAAATGCGGAGGCAAGGAGAAGGAACGAGCGACTGGTATGCTATTGGTTGACTCTGATGGCGTTAAGTACGCACCGTTTCTGGTCTCCAAGATTACTCCAGCGACGACGGCCAATGAAGAACGCGAGAAACGCGACGATCCGATCCTCCTGTTATGGGACGACTTCTCCGGTCATCGAACTGAAGAGGCGTCCAGTATGCAGCCTCTATTTTGAGGGAAAGCCTCCCCTCGCTTATACCTACGTCTGCCAGCCAGCGGACATTAGCTGGAATAAGCCTCTCAAGGATAGGCTGCGCCGACAGTGGAGTGAACAGCTCCAGCAGCAGACATCGCGACACCAACACGAAGTATCGGCGAAGAATCGCACGACGGGGTAGGTGTGGACAGATGCCATGCGCAGAGAAGGAGCCGTGTGCGCTGGCGCCGTTGTTGAAGCTGCTCACACACTCGGTGAACCTGCATTGTCATCTGTAATTGACAACCGGGATGTCAGAGAGTATCCCTCCTCTGTGATTGGCTCTATGGGCCTCCGAGACACTGGTATCTCGAGCTTCGACACCGGTTTCGAGAGACAGCAAGAAGAGGCGCTTGTACCGCGCCGGATTTTAGCTCACGGTCTCCAAGCACGCGGACATTGCAGCACGAATGGCCGACGTGTGGGAAACCTTGACCCCCGCAATCATCATCAGCGGATTCGAATAGGCATGTCTGGAAACGGATACGCGAGAGCTGCTTGACGTGCAGTGCATCGCCCCAGAAGCCCTTGGTGCGATTGTGGACGAGCTGTCTTGCATGACCGTCAGTGGAATGCCTCGTATCCATCTTGCGGTCGACTCCAGTGACGACGCCATTAGCGTGCACAGCGGCGCGGAGTACACCAGTAGCAGCAACGGTATATGCAGCGCGGACAACGTCGTAGTGTAGATATTTGACCGATATATTTGCATTTGGTTGTACACAGATTCACGCGAATTCCTGTTCGAGCAAGACCAAAATGCCATCAAGATCGTCAGACCGTTTGCGCGCCCAGGTACAGACAAACTACCGCCATAAACTTCCTCGTAGCTGCGGTACACACCTTTCCAACGCAAAGCCCCAGCACATGGCTTCATGAGAGCACTCACCTTCGCGTAATCGGCGCGCGTGTGCGTGTCTTGGGACGCCTTGACTTCTTTGGTTGTGTTGGCTATGCGGCACGGACGAGAGGGCAACTACCGTAAATTTCACAATTGTCACCGGCTCCGATACCTGTATGTGACTAGTCTCCACCGAGGGTGCTGGTGTGCAAGTGCATTTTTTTCCTCCCGAGTAGCTCCGGAGTCACACGTGAGTGGCTTGTAGTGGGGCCTGAGTTTTCCCACAGTTGGGCGGAGTTTTTTTCCCACAGTCTTTTCTTCATTCACAGACGAGAGCGTTAGTTGAAGTACAGAGAGGCAAAGCTGACGAAGCGTGAGAAAATTCAGTTTTCAAATACACAAAAAAGTGCTCCCAGCGTTTCTCGCTTCTGCTTCCAAGCTGCAGCAGGTCCAGATCCAGAAACAGTAAAACTCGAAACAGCCCACAAATTTGTCCATGTCCATAATATGGACATTGGATCGCCTAATCCCGCATAAAACCTATTTAACCCAAACTTAAAACCTAACGTTTGCTGTGCCTGGCTGCTGAGCACAAAAGACCGACTTGTGAATGCAGGTTTGAACTCCCAACAACAACAAAACAATAAACCTGATTTTGGCTTTATGTGTCAATTTGCCTGCACCTTGAAGCCGTGGCGAGTTCAGGCGATATGATCCCGCGCCATGACATCTTTGCGGCCGCTGAAGCGATACCGCTGCGTCTTGAACGCCACAGTCACAAGAGCGAGGAGCAGCAGGATTGCAGTCAGCGAGTTGGAGCCCAGCACCGAGGTCACGCCACTCTGCTCGTAGATCTCCTTGCTTTCGTGTTTGTAGACGCTCGAGACGAACGCCACGATCTCGTCTTCCTGCAGTAGCGACGCGTCCAGAGACACCATCCCGCCAATGTCAATGTAGCATAGAGGACACTCCCTCTTTGATGGCCACTGACCCTTCTTAAGCACCTTGTTGACTGCATTGTGCATCTTCCAGATCCACATAATCACAGCGTGTGACCCCTTCGCATCACCAGCGGCCAACATTTCGACCACTCCCTCTGGGTTGGCCTTCATGAAATGCTCCCGACACTCTTCGCAGCCGAAGAAGTGCTTCACATAGAGTCGAATCGCCGCCATGATCTCGCTGGGCTTCCAAGGTTCCCTCGAAAACGCACTGCTACTGTCACTCACAGTGATACTATGGAACAACGTCCAAAGACCACAGGTGTAGGTCGAGCAGAAAGCCCAGCCGTCGTCTTCGTCCCCATTGGCCTCGAACAGATTGGTGGGGAAGCTCATCCTCTTGGCGATAGGTCTCCATTTTTGGAGAAGCTCGTTCCAATCGGCCTGGTCCCAGCGCTTCTGCTGCCGCATGGCATCCGAGAGTGTTGTGAGTGCTGCGCGGTTGCCCTCCAAGGGGAATGACGCTGCTAAAGCGTCCACCCACATCAACGCGGCATCATAGCGGTCACCCTCCAACACAGTCGTACCCAGGTAGAAGCTGTTCTCGAGAGAGATCACTGCGGCTCTGCCAGCATCGCGCAGCCGCTGAAACTTTAACTCCACGGACTGGTCACGAGGCGCAGATTCAGCCTCGATGACCACGGCATCACTGCGGAGTTGCTGCGTATCTCCAACAAGATCCTCGACATTCACACCGGAGTCGACACCGTGCTCTTCCAGCAGAGTTTCCACCCATGTGACCACGACTTTGGCGTTCTTCCGGCCTCTAGATTCCACTTGCACGGACTCCTTCGCGTCGAATGGGACGTGGTGAACCTTGACGGCCGGATAGGCGCGGATTCCCTCGCGATTGCAGACGCTCTTGTGTTGATTGCAGTCGACGGCGCCCACTTGCACAAGGTCGGCGTCGGCGTACAAGGTCCCAACCTTCTCCCACTCGGGCGCGAACATCCGACAGTGAGCGCACCACGACGAGTAGTAGTCCACGAGCCAGACGGTGTTCGAGTCGTTCAGCATCACCTCGTAGCTCTCCACGTCCAGCGAGCGCACGACCAAGGACGCATTGAACAGCGGGCCCCTGTCGCGCGGCGGCGAGATGGCCTCGGCTATCGATGCCACAGGGGCGGCAAACACAGCGAACGCTGCTGCGAGCACCAGCGACTTCATGCTCCTCACCTCCGAATTGGACTGAACATCCCGCAGTTTCACATCACTCGACACGTCAGTGATCGATTTGCACAGGGTATCGGACTTTAGCGGAGGTTCGAACTACCTTCGTGTCACATGCATGTCAAGACTTCGGACACGAATGCAACTTCTGATCTGATCGGTTCCGTCAGCCGCGGCGTTTGTCCTGCAGCTGGCGCTGCAACGCGGCCAGCTTGGCGTCCGACCACGGCGTGCCGGAGTCCGCTTCTGGCTGCGGCAGTCGTGGGATCTCGAAGCGCGTGCGTGTCCCTCCGTTGCCCATGGCTAGCGCGTCGTCCACCACGGCAGCCACGACGGGCGACAGGCCGCTGCTGTTATTCCCGGGCGTCGGCAGTCTCGAGTCGGAACTGCTGGCGCCCAGCGGCTGCTTTTTGGGGAACTTGGCAACAGACGAGAGCGATGTCCAGTCGGGCAGCCCCGTGACGGCGCCGGCATCGCTGGCCAACTGCCACTTCATGCGCAGGGACCGCAGCTCCCCCGAGAGCTGCTTGCTCTCCTTCCGCGCTGCTGTGCGCGTCCAGTCCAGCTTGTTGCGCACATCGATGAACTTCTCGTCCATCAGGCGCAGTTGATCCTCCAGAATGCGCGCACCTTGCTCCAGTTCCGCCACCTGCGCGTCTTGTGCACCGTGCTTGCGCGTCGCAGCGGCCAGACGGTCCTTAGCGTCCACGAGGTCCTTGTCCAACCGCCGTTGAGTCTCCACAGCACGAGTCTTAGCCGCCGCCTCGTGCTTCAAGTGCACCATGAGCTTCTCCACGTGCTCCGAGAGAGCGGCCATCTTGTCCCCGAGCTCTTTGTTGGCCAACTCGCTCTTGGCGCGCAACTCCTTCTCCACGCGCTCTCGACCAGCTATTTCGACCACCTTCTCGCGCATGCTCTGCAGGTCGCGGAGTCCAGCTTGAGCAGTGTCCAGCTCGCGTTCCAGCCGCTCGCTCCTCTCCGTTAGCCGTTTATTGCGGCTGCGCAATACGCGCATCTCCCGCTCCAGGCGGCCCACACCACCAAGACCCAGCGCATCCAATGCCGAGAAGCTCTCGACGTTGGCAAGATGGCAAGAGGGTGCTTCTGTGCCGCCTTGAGCCTCTTCAGAAGCGTCCGCTGGAACTTCCGAGCCCTCCGCAGTAGAAGAGAAGGCTCCTGGACCTCCGGCGAGCTGCCACTCGTGCTCCTGCGCCTTGAGACGCAGTCGTACGAGCTCCATCAACTTCACATGTTGATACAATCCGTCGTCGACTTCGCCTCCGGCTGAAGCGGAATCCAGCCCAATGCCGCGTAGCAACGTACGTCGGACACTTGTCACCTCTTTGCGAAGTTCAGCGAGCTGGTCTTTGGTTTTCTCAAGTGCCTTGGCCACATGAAGCTGCTTCTCGCCTTGCTGCACGAGCTGCTCGGATTTGACGAACACTTCTTGCTGCAGCTCACGCAGCCGTGCCGCGTACTCACTGCCGTTGGGTCCAGCGAGCGACAACAGAGTCAGTTCGTCTTCCAGCGCTTTCACACGCGCATTGGCAACGTCAAGCTCGCTCTGCTTCTCGACGGTCTGTTGCTCAGTGCGACGTAGAAGCGCGGTCTGATTCACCTGCCGGACGCCTTCATCACTCGCTAGTGCCTGCAGCTGGCTCTGCAGACCAGAGATCTGCGTCTGGAGCTCTTCGATCTCTCGAGAGCTGGCTACCAGTTCCTGTTGCTTGACCGCTTGCTGCTCGTCGTGAGCTCTCTGTGCATCCTCCTGCGCTTGCTGGAGCTGCTCACATTCCACGCGGAGCGTGTCGTACTCGGCACTAAGCTGCGAGAAGCGGTCGTCGCGCTCGCTAAGTTGTCGTTGCAGCTCACCCACCTGCTGCTCATTGACCTCGTTGGCCGAACGCTCGCGCTCCAGTTCCGTCAGATCGCTCACCACCTGGGCTGTGTAGCCCTTCACGTTCTCCTGGAGCTGTGCCACCGTGTCTTCCAACTCGCGCTTCTCGCTTTCCAGCTCACGTTTCTGGCCTTCTAGCTGCTCCTCCGCTACACGTTTCGCCTCCTCCAGCGCTGCATAGCTCTCGCGCCATTGAGTGTTCTCTTCGCTGTACGCCTCGACGGTCTGCGCCATCTCCGTCGCACGCAGTCGCTCCTGCTCCACAGCTGCCTGCATGTGCGCCTTCTCATTCGCGTGTTGACGGTATAACTCGTCGTTGGCCTCACGCAGCTCTTCTATCTCCTCCTGTGGCGTCTTCGCTGCCTCCGCCGCCATGATTCCTGGTTGTCGTCCCGCAAATGCTAACACTACGCAAAGGGCAACCGAATGGGCTCCTGTCCAAAATAGATGGGACTAGATGA
>MBAC02008319.1:0-37522 GCA_001712635.2 Nothophytophthora sp. Chile5
CCAGGGATCTCAAGACCAGGGCAATGACAATCGAGACAAGCACAAACAAGCCACGGCAAGCGACGGGAAAGGCAAGGGAAGCGACCACCAGGGATCTCAAGGCCAGGGCAATGACAATCGAGACAAGCACAAACAAGCCACGGCAAGCGACGGGAAAGGCAAGGGAAGCGACCACCAGGGATCTCAAGACCAGGGCAATGCGGACGAAGGGCATCAAGCGACAGATCAGGGAAATCAGAGTCAAGACATTGTCGGTGGAGCAAACCAGGGCCAAGGCAAGAAGGGTCAGGGACACCAAGCGCAGGACAAGGAGGGTAAAAAAGACGGAGCTCAGAAGAATGGCAGTGATGGCAACACACAGCAAGAGCACGTGGACAACGGACATGGAAGCGAGGCGTCCAAGCACAATCCATCGACATCCCACCACTCTCAAGAGTCGAAAGCACCGGCGTCGATAGCTCCTGAAACGCTGGTTGCCGAGGATTCAAGCGCAACGGGGAGCCCGTCGCCATCGACATCTGACACGCGACATTCCGATCACAATCCATCGGCTTCGCATCACAAGTCTTCAAAAGAACCGGCCACCTCTGCATCTGACACTCCGAACTCCGACGATAATCCTTCGATTTCACATTCACAGGCGTCGAAAAACCCAGCAACTGTGGCATCTGACACTCCGAAGTCTGAAGACAACCTGTCGGCTTCGAATTCCAAGGTGTCAAAAGCACCGAGGAGTGCGACATCAGACACCCCGAATTCCAGCGACAACCCGTCGGCTTCGCACTCACAAGCGTCGAAAATCCCAGCAACTGTGGCATCGGCTGCTCCAGCGTCTGTGGACAATCCTTCGGCTTCGCACTCGCAAGCGTCGAACACCCCGGCAACATCCTCCCCGAAATCTGAGGACAATCCATCGGCTTCGAATTCCCAAGCGTCAAAAGCACCGGCGACTGTGACACCTGGCACTCTGAAATCGGATGACAATCCGTCGGCTTCGCACTCGCACGCGTCTAAAACTCCGGCAGCATCCTCCCCGAAATCTGAGGACAATCCATCGGCTTCGAATTCTCAAGCGTCAAAAGCACCGGCGATCTCGGCGCCTGAAACTTCAAATTCCAACGACAATCCTTCGGCCTCGCGTTCTCAAGCTTCTAAAACTCCGGCAGCATCCTCCCCGAAATCTGAGGACAATCCATCGGCTTCGAATTCTCAAGCGTCAAAAGCACCGACGACTACGACATCCGACAGCCCGAATGCCAAGGACAATCCATCGGTTTCTCATTCTCAATCGTCAAAGTCGCCTGCGGTGGTCGATTCTCAAACGCTAGCTGCCGATAACCCAAGCGCAACGGGGAGCTCATCGACTCCAGCGGCAGATAACAATCCCTCGGCTTCGCATTCCCAAGCTTCAAAAGCACCGGCAGCATCCAACGACAACCCGTCAGCTTCGCATTCGCAAGCGGCAAAAGCACCAGCAGCCTCGACATCTGGTACTTCAAAATCGGTTGACAACCCATCGACTTCCAACTCTCAAGCGTCAAAAGCCTCGGCGACCTCGACAACCTCGGCACCTAACACCCCGAATTCCAGCGACAACCCCTCTGATGCGCATTCTCAAGCGTCGAAATCTCCGGCGACCTCGGCATCCGGTGCTCCAGCGTCCGACAGTAAGTCATCGGCGCCAGACTCCCAAGCGTTTAAAACGCTGGTGACGACTGCCTCTCAAACGCCAGCTGCAGATAATCCAAGCGCGAGGAGAAATCCGGGAACATCGGAGTCCGGCGGCACACCTGCGTCCAGTGGTTCACGCAGTGGAAGTCCTCCGTCCGATCAAGTATCAACTACCAGGCCCAGTATGCATTCTACGTCGACAGGTGTGGGAACAGCATCGGCAACACCAGTTTCAGAACCACATACCACTGAGTCCATTGTGCCGCAGACTGAACACGGTTCGACGCCGTCGGTTGCGCCAAGCAACTTGCGATCATCGAATGGCGACACAACCTCGAAAGAGACAGCGACCCCCGCTGCATCAGCACAAGCTCGGTCCAGTGACGCCAAAGCGGCATCTTCCGAAGCTCCATCGGTCTCGAAGGATGACAAGCCACGTGACGTGAAAGCTGATACAGAGGCTATAGCGCACGGTACTGCCGTTCCGGCCGAGCAAAACACTGCTGCGTCGTCAAATCAGGCTGCTGCTCCTCGCCACCCAGAGTCAACTGCTAGTGCCACTACGAGCGAGAAACATGTCGATGGCGAGCACTTGCCGGCGCCTGACGGCGAAAAGCAGCCCGAGAAAGCGAGTGCCATGGCGTCAGCCTCTTCGAAACACGCTTCTGCCGAGAAGCCGAGTAAAACCCCTGACGACATGAAGGCCAAAAGCGACCACAAGGCGGATACAGTTGAGGCATTGACTGTGGAAACGGGAACTTCCGTGACCCAAGATGCTAAGCAATATGTGCGCGGTGATGACACGCAACAGTCCATCTTGGCCGGCGGAAGCGGTACATTTGAAGGCGATGATGCAGCGGGAGCAAGCGGTGAGCCGTTGGTGATTGGAGGCCGGAAGCGCGGCTGGCAAGCGAGTGCCCAGTCGGGATTGTACGCCGTCAGCTCGCGATTCCACAACATCCTGCGCTTTTTGACCTGCGCGGCGGCTCTGCTTTCCGTCGCGCTGCTGCTTGTCTTCCACTTCGAGGCGCTCAACGACCGACTCGCGTGCCACTTCCCTGCTGGTTCCTCATGGTCGCCCAACACCTGGGAGTTTGTGTTGTACGCCGGGTACATCCAGCAGATCTCGGCTTTCTCAGCGATGACGTTGCTGCAGACGCCGTATTTCCTCTGGGACTTTACGGATCTCTTCTCATGGACCAACTTCCTCATCTACCGCGCTCAAGACGATCTTCCTTCATCGAGCAGTGGGCCTGACCGGCGGCTGACGACTATTATCCTGGGTGGACTCGTGGGTTACGGCGATCGCATCGGAACGAGCGAGTCGGTGCTGCTGTGCCATGTTTGTGCGGGTTTCGCTCTCGTGGCTCTCGTGTTCCTAGTGTTGGCGTTTGGAGCCAACGTGTTGGGGCGGCGGTGGCGTCGTGGAGACAACAACCGAGGTCGAAGCGTGAGCTTGCGCTGTCTCGGCCTCGCCGTTCTTGTGTGGTTCTTCGGCCTCTTCCCGCTGAGTATGGCGGTGGCATTCGAACTGTCCATGGAGCTCCAGGCGCGGGTGTTCATGCTGCCTCTCTTGCTGCTGGCGTTTGCCGTGGTGATCGTCGGCTTCTTCGGGGTCGTGTCATTGGCAGGCCGCGCCATTTTGCATCGGACCGACCGTGAACTCCTCGCCTTCTGGCCTCGGGCCGTCTGGGGGGCGCTCTATTTGGACTACTCATACCCAGGTCGACTCTTCTTTCTATTGAGTGTGACACTGCAGGTCACCATGGGGCTTTGCATCGGAATGCTGGATGCCAACGAGACCATGCTGTTGCTGCTCCTCGCGCTTCACGTGGTGTTTATTGCGGCAGTGTTCGTGATGAAGCCGTTTCTGGGCCGCTCTATGCTCGCCAAACGTTCCACCTACGCTGTCAACGTGCTCAAGATCGCCAACCTGGGGCTGGCCTTCGCGTTCCTACCGTCGACAAACCTGGGCGTGTCTGGCCTCTTCCGTGCAGCCAATGTGTTCGTTGGAGTGAATGCTTTAGTCATTATCGTCTGGAGTCTCCGCCATCTCGCCATCTTCGGCACGTTGGTGGTTGCGTTGGGGGCCCGCGAAGGCGCCGAGCCAGATGAACAAGACGACGAGCGACGAATGGAGGCGTCGCCTGCAAACGTACCGAGCTACGAACTGGCCACGAAGCCTCGGTGAGCGATCGTTGTGGCCAGCATTTACTACCGTCGCTGTGTCGAGAGGCGAAGATAGCTGGAAGGAAAGTGGAAGTCTTCTTGAGTGTGTTGTGCGTGACCAATGCTAGCAGCAGCTAAACGTCACCTCTTCTAGTTGCCACGTTGCGCCGATAGGTATCTCGCATCTCGTGCATCAGTACGTCTAGTTTGCCATCAGTAGCAGCGTCCATCTCCTTTCGTCTGGTCGGGTCGTCTTTGCTGAGCCGTGCGGCTTCCTCCCATTCGACCGTGATCTGGTGCAGTCGCTGGCGTCCACTCAAATGCTCTTCTTCAGCCTGCGAGAGTTTACCGACGCTAATGCCAAACGGACACTCCATACGTCGCTCCCCGAAGGCTCCGGGGTAAAACTCCGCCGGCCGAGCTTTCATGTAGTACACGGGCTCTTCCACTGGTCGGAAGTACAAGATCCGGTCGCTGTTGAGGTAGAACAGCGGGACGTCGTCGCTCTCGTTCGTGGGTTGGAGCGGGAAGACCTGCGCCATATCCCCACAAAGCGTCGAGTTCTTTTCCCCATAGTCTCGGAAATCCGTGCCCACTGCGCCAATCGCGTGGTCCGAGACGGAATACTGGGTTTCCGCCAACTCCGCCGCATAGAAATACAGTTCTTTATCGCCATACGACGGCGGAGATGCCACGTCGTTGAGCGCCATGAAGGACGCGAGGATGGCAGTCGCGCGGGGCTGGCGCTTCTTATTCCAAAGCACCAGGGACGAGTCCACTTGATGGCCAGAGCGGAGGTTCCACGAGTGGCTGCTTAATAAAAAGTCGCTTGGCTCGAAGTTGAGCATCACGGGGGACATGTTAGCAAGACTGGCCTTCCCCCTCGCGATAGTGGGAAGGGAATGGAAGGGAGCGACGTCGAAATTCGCGAGATATTCCCGCTGGACGGAGATCTCCGGGTCACCTCCCACCCGTTCGGCCATCCAGTAGATGTCGTGGCTGATCCGGTCGTTCATTAGCAAAGTGCCTGTGCTCTGGTACTTGTCGGAGTCCCACAACACAGTGGGGTTTACGAAGAACGTCGTGTCGGCGTCAATCATCATCACTTCTTCGAAGAGCGAGTAGACCACCGCGAGGATTTTGATCTCAAAGGCGCGGAACTTGAGGTGGCAAGCGTCGAGATCCGCGCAAAAGAGTTTCTTGGCTGAGTTTGCGACGTTCGTAGACGCGGCGCGTTCACAGACGTCGTAGAGCCGGATCGAACCTAGTGCGGGCTTCTGCAGCATGAGCTCCTGGGACTCGACGGTGAGATCGCCACAATGCGGCATTTCGACGGGCCAGTCGACGCCCATAGTACGCAGTTCCAAGACTAACGAGGCCGCCAACTTGATGGTCGGCTCGTAGACTGGAATCACGAGGCCACGCGATTGAGAAGTGTTCTGAGCGAGTTGATTTAGCGTCTGAACCAGTTGCGACTCCTCAGACGTCGACTGAGCCACCTTAGTCAACGCTTGGATGGTGCGGCGGAAGACACGCTTGGAGGCGTATATTGCTCGCCAGGTCAGCTGGACGTCTAAGAAGACAGCGAGCACCCCGAGGGAGAGGAGCAGAGCCAGCCAGCGCAGTCGGAGAGACACACGAGCCATGGCGGCGAGGACAAGGCGCGAGGTTGGGCAATGGACGGAGGTGATGCGACGTTTCGAGCAACGTGTGGACCACGTTACGGATCGAGCTTGTATCTACCTATCTGTTAGTTGGAATTCGCTTATCGAGCGAGGTTTAAAGCTGGCATTTCCTTAGAAATGGAAATATGGACATACCGGCATGTTGGATTGCCATGTTTGTTGAGAAATCACAGCAAGAATGCTTCGAAACGTGCCAATCATAATAATGTCTGCCACATGAAATTACTCTTGCTCTGGCCTGGCCGCACTTCACAACGCAAGCCACGACCATGAGCATGTTCATGAAGCGCGACGGCGACGAGAGCCTCAAGCCCAAGGGCAACGAGGACTCGGCGGAGCTGCACCAGATGCTCACGTCCTGCATGATCAACCGCCAGATCCTGGTGCGTGCGCCTGCTCGTACTTAACCGCTGCTCCCTCTTCCTATCCTTCAGTCTCTCTCACCCCTTTTGTCTCTGTCGCTTCTGTCCTAGTGCTGCATCGCTGGCGTCCTGATCGGCATCCCCATCAGCATCCAGCGCAAGTCCTACAAGCCGTTCGCCATCCTCGGGGTGCTCGGTGCGTCTAGCGTCAGTGGTTTCTATTGCCGCTGTATAGCGTTGCGGATGCGATTGACAAAGCGTGCGTATTGACCGGATAGGCTCGTTCGTGGACTACTCGATCCCATACACGTCGGACTGCCGCATGATCCACAACGCCATGCAGCTGGCGCTGCAGCAGGAGCGACAGCGCGATGCCGCCAAAGCCTCGGACGGCGAGGCTTCAATGTAATTTGCACAACAAGTCGGTCGAGAGCGGACAAACGGGAGTGCTTCTTCTTCCCCATTAAATAGAGGGCCCACAGCGAGAACGGATTGGAATGGACGACGTTTTCAACGGTAACATAGAGGAAGACACGACATTCAGGGCAGACTGTGTGGGGACGCGGCCAGCCAAGTCGCCTCCCGTTCAAGAGCAGCTCTCACATTTTCCGACCAACTCCGCTCTTGAATGGCACGTTAAAGAAAGCCACATCGAGCTCTTTGCAGGACCGCATACAGGTCCACGACAAGAGGATCGGGAAACCCGCCAGGCAGAGCGTCACCCGGTTGCAGACCCAACAGAAGACGGGAATCAAACGTCACCACCGTTTGGGGAGCGACGATGGGGACGGGGTCCTGATGGGGGAGTCTGCGTGCCTCGTGCTCCACCCTGTGGAGCTTGTAGCTGGCGCCGGCCAGTTCGTCCTCGACCGCCACACACAGGACATAGCGAACGCCTGGGAATGTGGCCCATTCGTCCGCCTTCCAGTCCAATTGGCCATCTGAATGTCTCCATCGACGACGATGACCCACCTCAACCTTGAGCGTGTGCCAAGCCCAAAAATGCGGCAATCCCGGCGGGAGAACAGCTCCAATTACTTCCCGAGTCGGCCCGAAGCTCTGGTCGGGTTCGTATCTGGGACGAGTTTGGACATCCACGTACGATTGCCCCCAGGATATCAGGTACCTATCGACGACACGGTCGCGAAGACAGAACTCGAGGAGGAACGCACATCTGTAGCTCTCGTGCTCTGGCGACGACAGCTCCACGATGTAGATCTTGCCGCCGATCCACTCCATGTGCGTGGACTTGATCTCTTGGGCTTCATCCTCCACGAACGCGTTCCAGTCGGTCTCCGACGCGTCACAGGCGTACACAGCATGGCCCCGGGGCGTCTCCAGCACTTGCTCCCAATCGAGTGCCGCGAGTTGCTCGTTGATCCTGGCAAGCGCCATGGCTTGTTGACAAGGGATTTCTGCGACTGCCTCACCTCGTTAGACTGGGGTGTTGGACTTGAGCGTTAGACTTGGGCGACAAGACGCAGAAGGATTCGAGCACTACGCTGTATTACATGCAGTAGGGGCTCCTTTACTCGGTTTACACCAGCTTTTTCTTGTGAAAGTACTTCTGGAGGTGTTTGGCTTGGTAGAACCCCGTCACGACCAGGATAGCGATCTACAGCACAAGGCACAGAGCAAGGTTATGCCGTGAGTCGCTCCCAATATAGTGGATCTCTATTGAGAGCAAGACGTAAATCGCCGGTACCTGGAGCACGGACACCCACGTGGCTCGGCGATTGTTGCTTTCGATCGAAGACTGCAACGTCAAGCTCTTCTCCTGTCAAAACCACCCAATAATGCATCAGCCACAGCACTAAACAAAATAGGGAACGTCTCCAATAGACGCTGTAATACCTTGGCGTAGTCCTGGTTGCGCTGGATTGCGCGCACGCGGTCGCGCAGCTTGAGGATCTCCAGGTGGAGCGCGTTCATTTGGTTCTTCTTGGCCAGGTGCTGGTACTCCTCAGAGCTCGTACCCATCGCCAGCTTCAGCACGAAGCGCTAATTTATCCCGCAATAAAAAAAATCCCCAGTCAGCACTAACCGCCATCAATGGCAACTCTATCCTCCGTACCATGGACGCGCTGTCGGGCAGCGCATAGTTGGAGGAGTCCAGGCTCACGCAGACCCAGTGGTCGCCATTCTGCTCAGCCGTGAACGAGATCGAGCCCTGTACCAGCGTAGTACACAATGTCACTAAATCAGAATCAACACGAACCTGAAATGCCGTATGTCTAGCCGCAGTTCTCGATCGCCCTCACCTTCTTGCCCGTCACCTCCTTCTTCACGAGCGTGTTCTCGCTATCGTCCTTGGTCGGATCGGGCGCGTAGAACGCCAGCATGGTCTTCTGCTCGGGTAGACAGCGTTAGTATCAAGAGACGAAGACGCTGGACGGTGGCGACCTCCCTTGCGGTTTCTATAGCGACCGTACCATCGTGTCGGTCGTATCGGGGGACTCATACTCGGCGCGAAACACCGTGCCCGTCGGGATATCCGCCAGGAAGCAGCGATGTCCCTGCAGAAGAGAGGGCAGTCAGCATCTTCTACCGTTACGCATATACAGACAGAAAGAGCAGCGCACCTCCTTCTGCACGCTGAAATACAGCGCCTGCGATCCCCCCAGCACGCACAGCAGCAGCGCCAGCGCCAGACAGCAGCCCCGCCGCCAACTCATGACGCTCATTCCCGCTGGGCGATCGGATCTGCCTTGGCTCAGTGCGAAGGGCGAAAAATCCAACCAAAAATCCACAAATATCCCATGTCACCGGTAATTACCGGTTCAAACTCACTCAAAAAGCCAACTTACCGGTACGTGGGGTTTTTCGTCGAGTTATCGCCTCTCCATCTGGGTCACTGAACTTCCCGCATCGAGTTTAATCGTGGCGGCTTTTACTGAGTTTTTTTCCTTCTCGCGGTGGTAACGAAGAGCCCCGGAGCTTCTGGCCCACGCCATGTCGAAGGAGGGGTTCCTGCTGCTGCACGACGAAGGGCGCCGCAGCCACATCTACTACTGCGTGCTGGGCGAGGGCAAGCTGCAGTTCTACTCGCGGAGGGAGCGCGGCGTGCTGGTGCGGGAGGTGATACTCTCGCGCTCGCGCCTCAAGATCCGCGGCATCCCGGACGACGAAGGCCGCGACTGTCCCTACAGCTTCTCTGTTCGGCTACAGCGGTCGCGGATTCGCGACGGCCGCGTGTTGGTGTACGGTACACCGACGCTGCTGGTGATGAGCGCCCCCACGTGGGGGGAGCGCAAGGCTTGGGGCAACGCCATCCACGCCTGGCAGCGGAACTACTGGGGCGAGCCGCAGCACAAGGCCATGGGTCTCGCAGATGACGAGCTGGACGTGTTCTTCGACACGCAGAACAAGGCGCTGCAGCTCGTGCTACAGACCGCGGCGATCGCGCCCACGCAGCCGCAGAGGCCGCCGCGACGCGCCGCGACGGCAGCAGCAGCGTCGGCGGCCGTGGCGGTGCCTCGCGCGCTGTTCGGAAGGGCGCAGGCGGTGAAGAACATGGGCAATCGCGTGAGCAAGAAGCTGCGCAAGTCGGCGGTGACGTTCTCGCTGCCGCCCATGGGTCTCAGCGTCTCCACGGCGGTCCAGCAGCCAGCCACACGCTGACAGAGCGACGATCGGGCCACTTCATGGCCACGTCTCCCGCTGTTTCTAAGTTATTATCTCTTCATTTGTAAAGGAGCTTTCGGTTAGAAGGGGTTACGCTCTATCGCTGGTCCAGGACGCTGGTTGCCTTCATGACATGCATCTCACTCTAAAGCTCTGGGCAATATAGAAACCTTACGCTAGCACTCGACTGCCTCTCATCCTTCCTCTCCCCTTCCTCTTGCTCTTGCAAGCCAACCCTCACACGGACATGGCCATCTTGATGGCGCCATGCGGGCGATAGTCGCGCACCTCCAGGTCTTCGTACGTGAACGCGTCAATGCTCGACGTCTTCTCCGGGTTCAAGTGCAGCGTGGGGAACGGCCGTGGCGTCCGCGTGAGCTGCTGCTGCAGCGGCTCCACGTGGTTCAGATACACGTGGGCGTCGCCAATGACGTGGATGAACTCTCCGGGCTGCAGGCCAGCCACTTGGGCCACGAGTCTCGTGAGCAGCGCGTAACTGGCGATGTTGAAGGGTACGCCCAGCCCCATATCGGCCGAACGCTGGTACATTTGACACGACAGCTCGCCGTCCGCCACGTAGAACTGGCAGAACATGTGGCACGGCGGCAGCGCCATCTCGTTCAGATCCGCCGGGTTCCAAGCGGAAAGCACGATCCGACGGTCGCTCGGATTCGTTCGTAGCTTCTGAATGACTTCGGCCAGTTGGTCCACGCCTTGACCAGTGTAATCAGCGTGCATGTCCGTGTACTTGGCTCCGAAATGGCGCCACTGGAAGCCGTAAACCGGCCCCAGATCGCCCGTTTCCCGAGCTTGAAGCCCTCGACTGTCCAGATACTCACGCGATCCGTTGCCGTCCCAGATGTGGATGTCCTTCTGCTGCAACGTGGCTGCGTTCGTGTCGCCGCTAATGAACCACAAGAGCTCCTCAGCCACGCCGCGCCAGAACACGCGCTTGGTCGTGAGCAGAGGAAACACATCCCCCCGCAAATTGAAGCGCATCTGGGCGCCAAAGACGGATAAAGTTCCGGTGCCTGTGCGGTCGCCACGTCGCGCGCCTTGCGTCAGGATCTGGCCGATCAATGCCAGATACTGCGTCTCTTCATGCGCAGTCGTGTTGTCCATCAGTGGAGCTTCCACACGGGGCTTTACCGCGGAGGCTTCTCGCTCCAAGTCGACAAACTGGAACTGCACGCCGTTCTCCTCTTTGATCTCCGACTCCGAGACGATCTGGAAGCCACGCGCCTTCAGATCTGAGGGGAAGAAGGCGTCACACGTGAAATCCCCTTTGACGCGAGTCAAATGCACGTGACTGCAGCCTTCGTACGCCAGCGCTTCGGCGTAGATGGCGCCTCCGCCGATCACGAACACTTGGTCCACGGCGTCGCCCTTGGCTTGGACGAGCGCCAAGGCTTCGCGGAGACTCGCAGCCACACCCACGGACTCCGGGACGCCCGCGCTCTGGCGGTAGTTGGTGTTGCGCGTTAGCACCACGTTGTAGCGCTGCGGCAACGGCCGCACTTTGGCCGGCAGCGACTCCCACGTCTTGCGGCCCATGATCACGGCGTGTTGCGGCGTCTCCGTCGCCGGAGCGCGCACTGTAAGCGCGCGGAAGCGCTTCATGTCGGTGGGAAGACGCCACGGGATCTGCTGGCGGAAGCCGATGCCGCCGTTGGCCTCCGACGCCGCCACAACCACGCGCACCGACCTTGCTGTCATCCGTTCGGGCATTCGATTCACTTGGGCCGAAATTAGAGATACTTTTGTGGTTGCGCGCCATTTTTTCCTCCAGCGGTTAATTGACCTGGGAAAAAGCATATTTTGTCGCGGGAAAGACGAGAAACCGGTATATGCAAGAGGTATTCATTTGAGAGGTTCGAAAACTTAAGGCGCAAATGTGCCCTTCGCGGTGAATTGCATCACGCAATTTGTTTCGGAAAGATGCGATATTTGGTGCAAATTTCTCTCGACTCCACGAAGAGCGAACGATACGAATGTCGTATCATTCCTCCACGAAACGGGACTATTTAGCGCGTGCGCCTCTCCCTGCAGATCAGGAGTTGGATAAGACCTGGAGCCGGATTTGACATAACTCGCTGCAACTGAAACGTAGTGCATGCACAACTTTTAACGCTTCGTTGGCCACGCTGTTGCTCGATAGTACTCTCGTCTGTGGAGAGCAAACGCCACGGCCAGAAGGAGCGCGCGTTAGCACAATTGCTGCCAGGATAGGCAGGTCAAACTGAAACGCAGAGGATCAAGCGGCATTCGGGCGGAAAGGCTGATAATGGCAGCCTGCCATATCCCCCTTTCTTTAACTTCAACATCGCAACCGGCATGGTGGCTTCAACACGACATAGCGCGAAAGGAAACGTACTATGATAACCCGTTGCGCTCAGATAATAGTTCATGTTCATGAAACTCCACGCAAAACGTGCGGAGTTTCGTGCACAGTTTTCGCAGTCGCTAAACGTGACGACGGCCGATTGTTGTTGCCTTTTTGTGGTTTCGCTTGGGCTTCATTTCAGAAGCGAAAGGACACGAAACTGGTGTTGAGAGACATGCTTGATGTGCAGCCATACTGAGCGGCCGTCATTTAACCGAGAAGAAGAAACGAAAAAGAAACCGCCGACCGTTGGTTTTGCCAAAGAAGAACGTTCCCCCCTCTCCCATGCACCGCCATCCCCACACGAAGGGAAACGTTTCGTTGGTCCGCGCCCTTTCAGGGCGGTGCAAGCGTATCCAAAACGATGTTAGCTCGTGGCGGTTTCGGGAAATATAATGCAAATGCGCCGGTCATGCAAACCATAAAACCCCGAAGTCTATCCAGCGAAACGAAAGCTTTCGATTTTGCAACACCCGCAAACGCAGCATTCGTCCCAACCTGATTCAGGTGCGAACATAGTTTACACGGTAGCTTACGGCCGCTTTCGGGAAGATAAAAGCATGGAAAAAAACAAATCCCACCAACTTCAAACTTGCGAAACGTTCCACTCTCTCCAGTGTTGGCTGGGCTGGGCAGGTTTGATCTTGGGCAGCCGTATACAAAAACGAAAGTAGCCTTATCGGTCGGCACGGGACGCGCCGGCAACGGCAGCCGTCACAGTAGCAAAACGCCCCCGAGGAGCCCAAGCCCACCGCTCCCGCAGCTCCCGCGACCAGTTCCGACCCCGACGCAGCGCTCTCGCTTCCCGCACTCCATTAAACGCTCGTAACGCGCCCAGCAACGCTCAGCATAACGGTCTGCGCTCGCCGCGTCCATAGAGATCGTTTCGTTTGCAGCGCTTCCCCACCAAGATGAACCGCAAGCTCGAGTTGATGGACCTGGAAGGCGGTGGCGGCGGCGGCAACCCCAGCGCCGGCTTGGACCTGATGCGGCGCGAGATGGGCGGCAACCAGGAGATGGCGCTCTTAGACGTCGGCCACGGCCCCGATGTACGTCTCGCCCTCTTGCTTGAGCTGTCTGTGCCGTGTGCTAAACGAAAATATCCTTATGGACAGCTGAGCTACTTGCGCGCCGCTCCTGGACCTGGCAGCGTCAGCAGCAGCAGCAAATACGGCGGCGGCAGCCCCGAGGAGTCTCTGGGCGAGGAGGACGACGACAACAACAGCAGCAGCAAACCCATGCGCCGCAAGACGGACTCCAACAGCAAACGCCCCTGGACCCGCGAGGAGAACGACAAGCTCATGCAGCTGGTGAAGCAGTACGGCGCCAAGCGCTGGTCGCTCATCGCCATGCATCTTCCCGGCCGCGTGGGCAAGCAGTGTCGAGAAAGGTGAGAGAATGGGCCCGTCGAGCTGAGAGGATAGGACGGAATGACTGACGCCTTGCTGGACGCGTTGGCTGCTGCAGATGGCACAATCATTTGAACCCGACGGTGCGCAAGGACGCCTGGACGGCGGAGGAAGACTACGTGATCTTCGAGTGCCACAAGAACGTGGGCAACCAGTGGGCCGAGATCTCCAAGATGCTGCCGGGACGGTACGCCACCCCACCCTGTACTCTCTTCGCTCACTAACGGCCTCGCTTGCGATTGCGGAAGCTCTGACGACTCTAGTGCGTTTCTGTTGGCCTGACAGCACGGACAACGCCATCAAGAACCGCTACTACTCCACCATGCGCCGCATGCAGCGCCAGTCCATCCGCAAGAAAGGCCCCATGCGCGAGGGCAAGAGCATCCGCGTGGCCTCCGTCACGTCGTCTCCCGTGCCCAACGCCAGCAGCCACATGGGCCCAGCGCCGCCCTCGCAGCAACAGCGCACGGGAGGCCTCCAGCCCACGTTCCAGAAGCTATTCAGCAACTTCCCGAGCGATTCCGAGCGCGCGGAGAACAATGCGATGCCCGACTTTGAGCGCCCAGGCATGACGGCCGCAATATTGAGACAGCCGGCGATGGGGTACCCCGGCTACTCCGCCAGCTTGAGTCCGGATTACGGTCGCGCCATGTCGGCGACGTCGTCTCCGGCCAATGGGATGAGTCAGAGCAACCAGAACGAGACGCTCGACTACTTGTCCATGCAGGCGCCGGGTCAGCACAACCGCCTTCGAGCGTCCAGCTCCACTTCGGGGTCCGCGATGGGGACGCCGCCGCCCTCAGCCTCCATGAACATGATGAACTCGCCCTACGGGTCGCCAGCCAGCCACATGCAGCAGCAACAGGCACAGGCCGGCTACGGCATGGCTGGCAGCTCCTACTCGGCCAACGGCAGTCGATCTGGCATGTACTCGTCGTCCTCGGGGCCAGGTAAGCTGCGGTTTCTGAGGTCCCCAGCGCTTGAGGTAGCGGTCTGCTGACGTTTTCTTGTGCTGTTTGTGGCTGCAGGACCCGCGGCGTTCGGCCAGCAGTATCGCTCAAGCGACGCGCCGCCCGTGAACCTCCCGCACAAACGCATCTTGGACGAGATCCAGGGCTCGCAGCGCGATCTGTGGAAGAACGACAGCCCCGTGTCCGTGACGGCGCAGATCTTCCGAGGCATGCCGCCTCCTCAGCACTCGCAGCAAGCGCACGGCAACGAAGGCATGGGGATGCAGTCCAACGTGATGCTGAACGGCAACGCCAAGCCGACGACGGCGCCGCTCTATAGACAAGCCGCCAGCATGGGCCACTACAATAGCATGGACCAGGTATGGACGGATGACACGTATCTGTGACTCTGCGACGGTGGTCTGTGGTCCAGCTGGGCCTGCATGCTGCATCTCCTTAAAGTTATTGGATGAACAAGGCGACGGAGGCCAGTGGCAGCTCCCGTCTTCTTACGCTGTCGTTCTCTCTCCTCTTGCGTCTCCGTCGCTGCTGCTCTGCTTATAGCCGAGCGCCTCCGCTTCCTTGCGTCGACCGCTCTTCATGTCGTCGTCGTCCTCAGCCAGCGGCATGAACGCAGTGTCGTCGGTCTATCCGTATCACCAGTTCCAACCCCAACAGCAGCAAGCGCGTGTCGAGTCCTACGAGCTGTTCAATCTCGAGCCGTTCGACGGATAAGCGGTAGACTCAAGAGGCTCGAGGAAGCAGCACTGGCGGTCGAGTTCAGATGGAAGGCGTCGCCGTCTCTTGTCGTTGTCGAGAGGAGGATCATAGTGCAGGTGTCCGGCCGTGGTTCGTCGTCGTTTGGGTTCCTTCGCATCGGTGGGGAGTGCGGGAGGACGGAGGTAGGACGACGATGCACCTGGGTAGTAGTCAGGTAGTCACCCTCACCATAATAGAGCCAAGTTCTCTCTCCGTCGCGTCGCCCAAGCCTAACGCTCAAGTCTAACGAGGTGAGGGAGTCGCAGAAATCCCTCGTACCTCAGTCAACAAGCCATGGCGCTGGCCAGAATCAACGAGCAGCTCGCTTCGCTCGATTGGGAGCAAGTGCTGAAGACTCCCCGAGGCCACGCTGTGTACGCCTGTGACGCGTCGGAGACCGACTGGAACGCGTTCGAGGAGGATGAAGCCCAAGAGCTCAAGTCCACGCACATGGAGTGAATCGACGGCAAGATCTTCATCGTGGAGCTGTCGTCGCCAGAGCACGACAGCTACAGATGTGCGTTCCTCCTCGAGTTCTTTATGCGCGACCGTGTCGTCGATAGGTACCTGATATCCTGGGGGCAATCGTACGTGGATGTCCAAACTCGTCCCAGATACGAACCCGACCAGGGCTTTGGCCCGACTCGGGAAGTAACCGGAGCTGTTCTCCCGCCAGGATTGCACCGTTTGAAAGATTGGCACACGCTCAAGTTCGAGGTGGGCTTTTCCCGTAAGTGGGGACATTCGGATGGTCAATTGGACTGGAAGGCGGACGAATGGGCCACGTTTCCAGGCGTGCGCTACGTCCTGTGTGTGGCGGTCGAGGACGAGTTGGCCGGCGCCAGCTACAAGCTCCACAGGGTGGAGCACGAGGCACGCAGACTCCCCCATCAAGACCCCGTCCCCATCATCGCTCCCCAAACGGTGGTGACGTTTGATTCCCGTCTTCTGTTGGGTCTGCAACCGGGTGACGCTCTGCCTGGCGGGTTTCCCGATCCTCTTGTCGTGGATCTGTATGCGGTCCTGGAGAGAGCTCGCTTTGAGCAGCTTTGACGCGGCGTTCGAGAGCAGAGTTGGTCTGAAAGCACGCGTTGTGCGAGATTCCTGGTGCGTGCACCAAGCGAGGAGAACAGTTTTCAGAAAAGAAGGAAGGCCAGCTGCAGACATTCCGACCGTCGGTTCTTATCTTCTTATCTTAGCAATCCATGTAGTGAGCAGTTCAGTTGGCGACGACCAACGGCGCAAGGCAAGCAAGCGTCTGGTGCCAGCGACGCTGGCAACCCCGCCAGAAGTTATCACGTGAGCTGAGGCTCTGTCACTTGAGCGGAGGCTCTCGCTGACTCCCCAGACCTGGTCGACACACGCGGCGGGGGTGCTGTTTCACTCCATCAGGATCGGCGTTGGGCTGCTACAACAGACACTTGAGATGTTTTCCTACCCTCTTTCATCCCAAGTGGCCGAGGCTCTCGGAGCGTTGCGTTGCCAAGCTCCTCAAGCCTATGGTCCTAAGCCAAAGGAACTGCTCCTTGTCCCCTTCTCGCCTGCATGGGATTTGGTAGGAAACGTGTGTATGTGGGTGAGTTGCCGAACGTCTCGTATCCCGGTGTCGATCTCTGTTCGCGTCGTGACCCCCATGAACAACGTCACCGTCGTGCAGCTTCCAGATCTGGTGTCCTTGCACCAGACCTGGCGTAGGTTCGACATTTTCTGCGATGAATCCCCTGGATGCACTACTTCATTGTGGATCATGGTGGATGACGTGCAATGCGACCGCCACAGGTGATGCCCAATACTCCCTCGCTCCCTTGCGACCTCCGGATCGAAACACAACGCCGCTTCTCTCCCGAATTCTTCGTCCACGAACTGGTGAGCGGTCGGCGAGAAAGGGAAAGCAGAAGACGTTGCGCAGCGCAGCACCAGTCAACTTGCTGGCTTTCGAGCGACGCCAGCGCTGTCAGCAACTTCGCCCACGCTGATACAATACAAGCAGCCTTCCCACCTCCAGACACTCTTCGGGGGCTCCCAGTTGAAGGAAAGCTGGCGGGTGGTTGCAAGCCTGAACTCCAACCAGCCGCCACCTTTCCTGCGTCCGCCGTGCGCTTCCAGATCGCAGAAGAGTGCTTCGAACGGGGATCCGATCCGCTCCCGCACTTTCATGTCATTTCTCAATTCGAGCACTCGGGCCCTCGTCCTTCAAGCCACCGCTCGGATCCTTCTGCGTCTCGTCGCCCAACTCCAACCGTCCAGTCCGAAAGAGCCTCCTCACTGAGCCTCATGAGTGAGGTCGTCGCAGACGGAGTCGCGACCGAGCCTCGTTACCCTTTCCAACTTCGAAAGGACGACATGGCGGTCAACAGAATCAACGCGAAGATCGAAGAACTCCATTGGGATCAAGTGCTGCAGGCCCCACGAGGCCACGCTGTGTACGTCTGTGACGCGTTCGAGACCGACTGGAACGCATTCGTGGGGAGCGAAGATCAGAAGCTCAAGTCCGCGCACATGGAGTGGATCGACGGCAAGATCTTCATCGTGGAGCTGCCGTCGCTAGAGCACGACAGCTACAGCGCTACGTTTCTTCTCGAGTTCTTTATGCGCGACCGTGTCGTCGATACGTATATGGCGCCCCATGGCCCATCGTACGTGGATGTTCAAACTCGTCCCAGATACGAGCCCGACCAGAGCTTCGGCCCCACTCGGCAAGTAACTGGAGCTATTCTCCCGCCGGGATTGCACCGTTTTGGGGATTGGCACACACTTAAGCTCGAGGTGGGTTTTTCTCGTCGATGGGGACATTCGGAGGGTCACTTGGACTGGAAGGCGGACGAATGGACCAGGTTTCCAGGCGTGCGCTATGTCCTGTGCGTGGCGGTCGAGGAAAGGTTGGTCGGCGCCAGTTACAAGCTCCACAGGGTGGAGCACGAAGGACGCAGACTCCCCCATCAAGACCCCGTCCCCATCGTCGCTCCCCAAACGGTGGTGACGTTTGATTCCCGTCTTCTGTTGGGTCTGCAACCGGGTGACGCTCTGCCTGGCGGGTTTCCCGATCCGCATGTCGTGGATCTGTATGTGGTCCTGCAAAAAGCTCGACGTGACTTTCAGTAACGTGCCATTCAAGAGCGGAGTTGGCCTGAAAGCACGAGAGCTGCTCTTGAACGGAAGGCGACTTGGCTGATCGCGTCACTACGTGGTCTGTGCGCGGATGGACCTTGCATGCTGCATCTTTATCTTTGGTAATGGATGAACAAGGCGAACGGAGGCGTCTTCTTCTTCGTCTGCATCTGTTCGTTTTCTCTCTCTTTGCTCTCCTTGAGTCTCCGAGTGCATCAGATCTCGACTGTCGCCTTCCGCTCAAGTGGCCAGCCTCGACTACCAACGACGACACTCGTACTGCCTTCGGGCCATCAGTATCTATCAGCAGTTCGGAAGGAGCCCGGACGTTCCCGCATCGGTCAAAGCCACGAAGAAGACGCGCCACCCTCGAGTTCCTGTCACTTTCAGGTCCTGCCCTCCCCCACGTAGTTCTCCATCTCCAGAACTCGGTGCATAGTCGTCATTTGCGTTTGCATCGGTGGGGAATGCTTAAGAAGGCGCTCCCAAGACGAGAACGTTTTCTTACGAGCCGCCGAACGCCCCACTCCGCTGGAAGCACCTGCTATTCGAGGAGCAAGTCGCTATAAATATGTGGCAAGGGAGACTCCACCACCTTCTCCGGCGCCTTCGCTCTCGGTTTGGCAGACAATTGAGTGCGGTCGACCGCTCCATGAGACGATCATGAGCAACAATCGAGTACGTCGGCGTTGTGTTGCTGGGTCATGGTGGCGCCATGGAAGTCGAGCGCTTCATTGACAGACGGTGGACTGTGCTCTGTTGTTTCGCTGAAGCGGGTGGCCATTTCGCAGGGAGTGACGCACTGGACGTCGGCGCTGGGCGGCACGGAGCATGCGACCACCAAACTGGGTGCGCGCTTCCACCTGCGCAAGCTCTTCCTTCGACAACTCGACTTCTCCCTCGACGAACTGGACTTCATCGTCACGTATCTCACCAACGAGACTACTCTCGCGGAGCAGCCGTGGTGGCGAGCCTTGTCGCTTGTCGAGCGGTCCGTCAATCCTCTCCTTTCATCGATGGCTCACCCGCTTTGCTTCACCCTCACTCACTCTGCTGGCATGTTGAACTGCTCGAGCGTAGCTTGGAGACTGCCAGCCAGATGAAGCTGCATCATCTGGGCCACGACGAGGAGCAGGTGCTCTGGTTGACTGCCATGGAGACCCGGCGAGCCTACATCCTCCTGTACGGCAACGCGCAGGCCAAACCCATCGACTCGACCGCCGCGCCCGTGTTGTCGTTCGCCGAGGGCTCCGTCGTGGGCAATCTAGGGCTCCCGTCACGCGTATTGGCACAGGAAGACGCGTTCTCCCACTCGACAGTCGTGTCGGCTTCGACTGCTGCTGCTGCTTCGGATCTCGGGAGTGGCGACGGCGTGACGGACACCATGTGGCGCCGTGTGAAGCGGGAGAATGCGCTGCGCAACGCCATCCACCTGTACAACAAGGTGGTGGTCTATGGCCCGGCCGACTACCTCGTGATCATGGAAACCTCCTCGAAGAGCTCCGACTGCTTGGAACGGAACAACTGGGCCAAGCTCTTCGGTCTCGAACGGTTCGCTGGGTATTTCCGCCAAGCCGTCTTCGAGCCCGGCGCGGTCATCGCCCGCGAAGGCCAGCAGCTTGGCACGCTCTACCTCATCATCCAAGGCGAATGCCGCGCTTCCGTAGCACGCGATGACGGCGTCAGTTCGGACACGAAAGCTAGGTCAGGAGACGCGTCCGGCCCGAAGAAGAAGCCTCCAGCCACCACCGCCGAGTCGGTGCTGCGACACACGCACAAGTTTCGATGGGCGGACGACTCCCAGCTGGCCGTCGCCTCGCTGGGACCCAAATCCGCCACGGGGGACATCTCCCTTGTGCTGGGACTGCTCAAGCCCACCACCGTGCAGGCCGTCACGACCGTCCGAACCATCTCGCTGTCCCAAGAAGACTTCGTGCGCGAGAGCGGCGACCGACGGGACCCAGCGGTCGTCGCCTGCATTGAGAGTACGTCGATTCGCTGCTGTTGCTGGCGGACAGGACTTGCATGTGAAACTGAGCCGTGACCTTCCGCTCTTGTGTCTGTAAAACGCTGCAGTGCTGCAGAGCGCGGCTTACGATACGCTGCGCTTCGTGCTGGAGCGCGTGGAGACCGAGGCCAAGCACGAACACTGCGATCTGCGCCTCAAGATCGAAACGCTCCGTGATGCGCTCCGCCGCAAACAGCCAGGTACCTTGCGTTCTTCTCGGTGCTTGAGGCTTCGTACTCCCAGATAGCCTTGACTGACGCAGGATGCCACGGAATGGACGTGTTCGGTAGTGACAGCGCTACCTGCACGAGGCGATCCATCGTTGTCTGCTGCAGTCACTCGTTCCCCGTCGTCTTCGTCTCTTCGTGCAGACCTGATGTCAACTCCCCCGCAAAGTGGCGGCCATGGGACGCAGTCGCCTGCCAAAGTCGTGTCGCTACCTTCGGTGGTGTTGAAGCACGCTTCCGTCAGTACAGGAGACCCGGAGGATCGAAGAAGACGCGGACACCACCAAGCAGAGAGCCCAGTGGATGTAGCTGGGCATTCGGAAGGTGCCACTCGGATGACGCGACAGCAGCAGAAGGCGGCAAGAGCCTTCGCGAGTCTGCAGTCCCCCGTAGCTGGCCAGTCCCTCGGCGATCGCATGCCGCTGGGCACGAAAGCAGGCAGCAGGACTGACGCCGAGACGAACGAAGTCAGCACGACACGACAAGCCTCGTTGTCGGATCCGCGGGATGAGAACCTGCTCTTCCTGTTCCCCACCATGACCAGGCAACGGCAGTTTCACGGAAAGTGAGTCCGTTCCTCGTTTGCTCGACCCCTCATGTGTCGACTTGAATACTTGGCTGGTCACGGAGGCTCAACATCGTCGTGTGCTTGCTCTGATGTTGGCAGGACGCTACCGCTGTTGCCGCGATACAAAGGCTACGAGACCCTCCACGGTGACTGAGCTGAGCTTCCTTCGACCTGGAGAGAGAAATGCAAGCATGCAAGCGTTAGACGTCAGTGTTCAGGTGATACAGCTCCACACCTTCGTTGTCGGAGCCCACGCTGCGATCCCCTGTCCAAGCAGTAGGCGAACAGCGTCAAGCAGCAACAGGGGAAAGCCCCCATCTCAATACAGCAAAGGCACACATGGAATTATCTACGTTGATCGATCGTCGTCGCTGGGGCGTTCTTCTCTCTCCCTTTTCTGCTCACTCGCCACTCTCTCGATCTCGTCTGCGGTCGGTCTCGCTCTCGCTCTCCCTAGTCCGTCCGCTTGTCGTCGCTCTTCACCGTTGTAGACGCCGACGAAGGAACACCCTCCTTCGCTGAGTCAGCGGAGGGCACAGCCGTAGACGCAAGAGCGCTACTCTCGCGCTGCCGCTCCTCCTTTACCTTCGCAGGAGGCGACGTCACCTCCGTCTCCTTGGCAGTGGTATCTTTGGCGGAGGCTGCGGCCACCACCGGCTCACGTCGGGATTCCGTGCGCTCACTGGCGGCCTCCTCCTTCACTTCTTCTCCCTCTTCTTTCTCTTCACGATCGTCACTCGGGGACTCGAGACGAGGCGATACCTCTTCCTTCTGCAGGAGCTTCTCCTGCTTCACCTCTTCAGCTGGAACCGCACTAGTGGAAGCGGCTGGTGTGTCCTTTGCGCCACTCGGTTCATCTTCACCGCCTGTCATGAGGTCATCCTCGTGCGATTCCGCGACCCCCGCTTCCTTACCATGCTCATCCATGGACTCGTCCTCATCGGCCGATGCCTCCCCCTCTTCAGCCTCGTCGTCCGCCGCATGCTCCGTGTCCACACTATCTTCAGCTGTCTTCGCCTTCTTCTTCATAACCCCCGCCACCGCAGTCAGCAAGGAAGCAGACGTCTCCGACGCGGCACTCTCGTCCTCCGACGAGTCACGCGCGCGCTTCTTGAGCAGCGTCGCGGACTCCAAATCCTTCGTCTTGGCCTCGTCTGACGACGCATCGGCACTGTCGTCCCCACTGTGTCCTGCCTTCATTGCGCTTCCACGTTCTTCCGCAGATACAGACAAAGCCGTGGCAGCAGCCGCCACTTCGTCCTCGTCCTTGGCTTCCTCCATCAGCTCGTCGTCATCCTGCGTGTCATGCATGGGGGAGCCAAACATAGGCGTCGCTGACGGCGTGTCCAGCGGCGTGGCGCTCGGCGACTCGTCGTCGTCGTCGTCGTCATCCGCGTCGTCGTCCATGGAGCCCAAGTACTCGATGGCCAGCTCCGGCTCAATGAGCCACTTGCTGGGTTCCTGAGTCTTCACGCGTGGCGACGGCGCCCAAATCTTGAAGGACTCGGCGGCCGCACCCGACGGCGTCGTCCCGCCACGGGCTTCCAGCGGCGTCTGACGCAGCACACCGGGGTTAAACTCGATGCGGAAGGCTCCCTCCCCTTCAAAGATGGACTTGGTCTTGCTCAGGTACGCAGCGGCCTCCGCCTCGGTCATCGCCGATCCCGTCGAGGCCGTCGCGTCGCTGTGCTGCTCGCCGAACGCCTTGATGAGCTCCTGACACGTGTCGTCGTTCGCCAGGTGCTGCATCTGCTTGAGCACGAGCGTCACCAGCTTGTCCATCGTGAACAAGAAGTACGACGTGGACCCCATCAGGCTACGGCAGCAGTCCTCATACTTGGAGCTGTCCACCGACCCGTCAATCAACGCGTACAGCTTCGACAGGAAGGTCTGATAGTCGCCCGTCTTCTCCTTGGCTGAGGCGGCTAGCGAGTGGTGGGCATGTGCCAGTGCACGCGCCGCCGGGTTGATCGTGCGGCGGTTGCGACTGCGTTTCGCCTTCTCGCACAGGTCAAAAGCGCGCTCCAGTCGATTGTGCAGCATCTGGTACAGCCGCAGGAACGCGTACGTGTGCTGGCTACCGTAGAACTGGGTCTTGGTCGCCGCTTGCGTCTTCGCCGCGTCCTGACGGTCGTCCAGCGCCGGAAGTCCCGGTGGGAAATCCGAGGCCTCCTGGATCGTGACGGCGCTGGGTTGCAGGAACGCCTGGCATCCGGTGATCGCCAGGTTCACCGCGAGGCAGCCCTTCTCCCGGTTAAAGTACTGCACAGTGCCTTCGCCGAACTCCGTGCTCACCTCCGTACCCACCGGCAGTGTGCTGGCCTTCTTGGGCGTGAGGGTGGTGCGCTGCGGCTTGCGCACGAGCCACTCCTCCTCCACGTGGAAGAACGGGAAGAAGAAGTGCTGCCAGACCTTCGAGATCTTCTCCTTGTCGGCCACACTCAAGTTCTTCTCCGCTGCATACGACAGCAACCCGAACGCCTCCTTGTGGATCTGCACCGACGCGAACTTGTACGCAAAATGCGGCTTCCACGCGGTCGCCGACGTAGGCTGCGAGGAGGCCGTCGCATTGCTGTCTGCCGCTGGCTTCGCCGCCGACTGCTCCTTCTTCAAAGCATCCGCGATGTCCGACGGCTGGGGAGGGGCATTCGCTGCTACCACAGCTGAAGCTGATACCGCCGACGGCGACGAACTGGCAGCGTCTGCCTTGGTCTCCTCAGCACGTTTCTCGTCCTCCTCCAACTTCTTCTTGGCCTCTTGCATCATCATCTTCATGCTGGTTTGCTTCTTGTCTTTCTGCTTGAAGTAAAAGCTCGAGTGATCCAGCGACTTGTGGTAGTTCTTCTCGTTCACCTCTTTCCACTGGCGGTTCAAGTCTTCGCGCGCGCGGCGCCACTCCTCGTCCTTCTGCTTCAGCCGCTTCAGAATCACGGGGATCGCGCCTGCTGGGTACTTCCGCAGCAAGTCCAGGATCTGCGAGCCAGACTCGCCGTAGATGCGCGTGATGGCGTTCAAGTGTGTCACACGGAACGTGCCCTTGTCCACCACGTAGTTCCACAACTTGTCGTCCTCGGCACCGGGTTCCTTGCTCTTGAGTACCTCAATCTCGCGCGCCAGAGGCTCCAGGATGCTAATAGTGGACGCGTTGGCCTCGATCACCATGTCGATCTCAAAGCGCTCGTCCTCACACTTGAACAGCGCCTCCTCGTACTGGTTCTTGCGCATGCTCTTGAACGAGTAGTCCTCACTTCCAGTCGGCACCGACACCCACGCATCATTACAGACGGCCTTCTCCAGTGCAGAGCGGGACGAGCACGGCGGGATCGGGTAGCTCGCGGGCAGTCCACGGTACGACGGCGTGGCACGGCGGCACTGCGACAGGTCCGTCTCGGCCAGCGGGATGAACGGCCAGATCTCCTTGGGCGTCTTCTGCACCCCGTGAGAGCACAGCAGGTGGTCGAACTCTTCCACTAGCTCCGTGTGGCGACCGAAGAGGTTCCGGATGAGCGACAGCATCTCGTTGCGACCCAGCACCTCCTGGCTGTACAGCTCCAGGCACTTGAGGAACTCGCGCCAGTTGTCGCGCGACGGCAAGATCTTCTTGATCTTCTCGAAGATCCCCCACTCCTCCTTGTCCAGCAGCACGTCCGACAGCGCCAGATACGAACGGCGCTCTTTGCCGTCGTATGGGCGGCGCTTCGTGCGCTTGTGGTTAAACTGCGCGCGGTTGCGCTCACGCTCGCGTTCCTTCTCGCGGCGCTCGAGCGCCTTTGCACTCAGGCGGTGGTCATCGTGCTGCTTGTAAGCCGCTCCGGACTCGCCCTTCCCCTTCCCGAGTTTCCGGTACACCTCATCATCCTCCATCATGCCGCGGCCTCCCTTCATTGCGGCGCTGGGTGGCGACTCACCCATCATGCCACGACCGTCATCTCGCCGGCCTGAGGCTTGCATCGACTGCTGGTATCCTCCCTGGGTCGGCATGGAGGAGTACTTGGCCTTCTGCGCCATCATATCCTTACGTTGCTGAGCCTTTTCAGCAGCGCGGTTAAGTCGCTCTTTGGCTTGTTCTTGGACCGCGTCCGGCAGGAAGAACGTGAATTCACGCAGCAGATCCGGGTGGTCGCGGAACAGATGCGAAACTTGGTCCAGCACCTGGCGGATGGAACGCTGCTCCTTCTGGTACGTGTGCAAGATGGCCAAGAACTCCTTGTACGTCTCAGGCTCGTCCGCGAAGCGCTGCTTGATGGTGGTCACGTAGTGGATGGCGTGGTCGAACTCCACGGGGTTCGTCGAGCTGCGCGACGCCGCGTTCGCGCCCCCACTTGGCGTGGAAGCCTGCTGTTGCTGCTTCTTGGGCTTACTGCTGGTCTTCATCTGACCAGCAGGAGCCAGCGGCTGGCGGGACGACGGCGTGGGTTGCTTGTGGTGCTGCGACAGCTCCGGCGGCGAGTATGGCGGCGGCGGAATCGTCACGGGTGGCGGGCGGTGGCCCATGCCGGCGCTCGAAGGCGGCTGCTGACCCGCCCCCACGTTGGAATACATGGTCGCCGGTCCTCCGCTGCCGCCTCCTCCACGCGCCGAGATCTGCGAGGGAATCACCTCGATGGACGTGTCGGGGCGGATGCGATAGCCAGGCGGGAGGAAGGTGTTGAAGCCCAGGATCAGGTTCGGATATCCGCGGAAGAGCGTGGACACGCGTAGGATGACGCCGGGCGTGTCGATGGCCTGCGCCTTAAAGTCCTTCATCACGTCCAGGAACTGGTTGTAGATGTCGGGTTGATCGCCGAACTGCTGCTTCACTTGGTCCAAGTACAACAGCGCATCCTCCACACGCAGCTCGCGGTGGCGCGGCGCCGGCCCAGGCATGAGCTGTTGCTGCTGCTGGTAGTAATCCGCGTCGCTGCCGTCGTTGGGTAGGATGCGACCGTCTAGACCATACTGCTGCTGGATGGGCACCTGCTGCTGCTGCTGGCCGCCCTGTTGTTGCTGAGCGTCATTCCCACGACGCGGGGGCGACTGGGGGCGCACAGAATACCCTTGAGCCGGCTTCATTCCGCCGGAAGGCGCCGCGATGACCTGCTGCGGGTTCCCCATGCTCTGCCCCATGCCCTGCGACTGCATCCGCACCGAGTGGCTCATCATGCCGCCGCCGCCGGACGGCGCGCCTCCCTGTCCAACCGAGGGCTTCCCCAACACGGAAGGCGGACCCCCACCACCTCCGCCACCGAGGTTTCCGCGCGGTGGGTGAAGAATCGACCCCGAGAGCGGGTGATGCGGCGAGCGCGACGTGTTGGGGCCGCCACCGCCCATCGATCCCGCGAGCGGCGGGGGAGGCAACGGCGGAGGGCCAGCGTGCATCATGGAGTGCTGTTGCTGCTGCTGCTGGCCGCCGCCATGCAGCGGGTGCAGGTGTCCGCCGTGCGTGAGCTGCGCCAACGACGGCTGCGGGTGGTAGCTGTGCTGCTGCTGCTGTTGCTGCTGCTGGGCGGACGGGGGCCCGCCCTTCCCGCCCAGTCCGGAGCTGGAGGCCGAGCTCAGCGACGGAGGCCCGTGCCTGTCGCCCGAGGAGCCCGGATACGACGGGTTCATGGCCTGGCTGCCTGCTTTAAGCTTCGCTTGGGTTACTGGGAGCTTCAGGCTGCTGCGGCTTGCGGGTTCTTCTGGTTTCTCGGAAATGCGGAGGAGCCGAGCGTGCGCGGAGCGCGCGCGTCCGCTCGTCCGCTCCCTCCCCCTTCCTTCGTCCGCTCCGTTGGGGCACAGCTTACGAGCACTACAGGTAGAGAGCGTGAATGCGACGTGACGCGTGCGATATTTGTATGGTATCTTCGCAAAATATGGAGATGGAGAACATCTGCTTGATAAGTGTACTATAACGGTAGCGCGTTGAGCGCCAGACAGAGGAGCGGACGGAGCGGACGAAGGAGATGGGAGTGGCGGCGACGCAAGCACAGGTAAAAGACGAGATTCCAGTGTTCGCAGAAAAGGGTAGTTTCGCTTCACTTCTGTGTCAATTCACGGTAGTTGGAGTGATATCGGTAGGTATACCGGTATCGAAATCAAGGTTATTCCTCCAAACCAAGGTTTTTGCTGCAGCGCCGCACTTAACCGCACCACCACAGTGTTTCGTCGCTTTCCTGCAACCTTGAAGCCAGCCTCGCCGAATGGAGCGCCAACGGCGGCAGTTCCACGAGGAGGCGCCATCGCGGCCTGCCCGACGCAGTTGCGGGCCAAAGGACAGGTCTTCCAGTAGCAGCAGCAAGTGCGCGCAGAATGCGGCTGCCTCCGGTGGGTGTTTCGCCTCGAAGTGGATTGAAACGCTGACGTTGTGTTGCCCCGAACACTGACATATTGGCGCATTTGCTCGCTTTGCACCACGACCCAGTCCCCTTCCAGCTGCAGACGGCGCTGCTGGCGGAGCGGCGCAAGCAACAGCGTCAGGCGAGAGAGGAATTGCAGCAGCGAAATGCGCAGCAAAAGTTGCTGGGCAAGAAGACGACCGAGGACTTTGCGCATCTCAAGCTGCTGCGCCGGGAGAACGCGACCACGCGGAGGCGCAGCCTGCACTGCAATGGGAAGGCCGCCCCACCTCCGAAAGGTGTGGAAAGGCGACGTATAACCGCGTAACGGATGCGGTTGCTTACTTACCTGTGCTTGTTTGGCTGGCCGCCTTTTCAGCATCTCTACATGTTGAGACGCCGCGGTTGCTTTCCGCGAGGGAGTCGCGCCCAGCTGCGATGGCGGCCGTGCGCAAGCGTCCGCAATCGGCAAAGCCCGTGCTGCAGTCCCAGTCCCGCCCATCAGCTACAATAGCAGCATCTGGCAATGAAGTTGTCGCGGGCAAGAGTATCAACGTTCGGCAATGGGAGCTCTGCTTCTACAAGACCGCAGCTCTGGCTGCTTGTACAACCAAAGCGGAGGCAGCGACGTGTCCGTTGAGTTGCAGTCAGTCCACGCCGCACCTCCCTCCACCGACCGACCACAAGGTAACACAGCAGAAAACGCGGCGACTCGCGTCCTCTGCGTCGGCCTCAGCCCTGCCCAGCAACGCAGAGCCCAACCAGAATCCGCTGCCCAGCAAGAAGATCAACATCATCGTGAGCATGCAGCACCTCGGGTTGCGGGGAGACAGCGAAGGAGGAGGCGGACAGACGCCGCCGAAGGACACGTCTCCCCCAGTCATCTCGAGGGAAGCCTGGTTGAAGCTGGGGATCTGATCACACAACCGTTACGAAATTACCAATTTGAACTTTTGTGTTGTGTTGAGAGAATATCAAATGTGTTACTGCAGATCAACTCATTCTAATTGTGTCAAATGGAAGAAGCAGACTGTTCAGGTACAGGTTGAAGTTGGTGTCCTTGTTGCTGCATGAGGGTCGATGCGGTGAAGGACTTCAATGTGATTGCACAATGGGTGTGTGGCTTGAGCCTCAAGACAAGGCGATCAACGGCACGGGGTCTTCTCGGGGACTCAGAGGACAAGACAACCCCGATACAGCGATGCTAAGGGCGTCACTATCATATTCCCGATGCGAGAGGCTTCATCAAAGCGTCCAGCGGGTCTCTGTCACATGTTTCTGTGACCAGACCCTCATCCAGCAACCCAATGGACTCAACATTGTTTACCTCTAATACTTCATACTATAGAATATTGCCGCCATTCCAGTCAGCCTTGCAATATAAGTTTGATCAATTCTTAAATATAATACCCTTTCAAAATCACCTGACCGTTTCAAACTGTTTTCAACTCCATCAGATGACATCCATCACTCCTCTCCAAGACGTCACGTCGGAAGGAAGACCAGACGCCGGGAAGCCGTGGGAACTCTCCAGCTTATCGTCAAGCGCCCGCCTTCAGCCTCCCCCCGTGAGTGTCTTCTCCGCCTTTTCACCTCTCCATATCGCCGTTCGCGCCGTTCCAGCGACCAGAATTCGCGTCAGCAGCGCACGATCCGATCTGCATTATGTCAACCAAGTCTGGGAACTCCGCTGCTACGCGCCGCTTAGAGGCGCTCTCGCGGCAATTGGATGCGCAGAAGACGGCGCCCTGTGCGGTCTCCACGCGGGAGCAGACGGTGCGTGAGCTGGCGACGGAGCGGGCGCGTGCGAGCTTCGTTCCCCGCGCCATGGCCGACTTCATCTTCGGCGGCGCGCGGCAGAGCGAGCGGCGTCTGGAGGCCATGGCGCTGCTGGAAGGCCACCCGGAGTTCCGCAACGACGTGGGCATCTTCGACCGGACGCTGGCAGAGCGGCGCGAGCACACGGTGATGCGCGTGCGTCGCCTGTACTCGCTGTTCATAGAGCACGGCGCCGACGTCGAGAAGCGTGACACGCTGGCGGATGTGGTGGGCGTGTTCGACCTGCCGCTCTGGACGCGCAATGGCGTGCACTTTGGCCTGTTCTTGGGCGCGATCATGGGTCAAGGGGACCAAGAGCAGCAGGACGAGTGGATGCTGCCCACCATGATGGTCGAGCTCTTCGGCTGCTACAGCATGACAGAGCTCGGTCACGGTAGCTTCACGCGTGGCTTCGAGACCACGGCCACCTTCGACGTGGCAACGGACGAGTTTGTCATCCACACGCCCACGGACACGGCCACCAAGTGGTGGATCGGCGGCGCCGGCCAGACCGCCACTCACACCGTGTGCTTCGCCAGGCTCGTGCTTCCTGCTGATGGCGGCGTCGACCACGGCGTGCAGTGCTTCATGGTGGCTCTGCGTGACCAGGAAACCCACGAGCCGCGACCTGGTGTGCGTATTGGCGATATGGGCTCGAAGATGGGCCTGCAAGGAGTGGACAACGGCTGGATCCAGTTCGATCATGTCCGGATCCCTCGTGCCAACATGTTGCGCCGGTACGCGCAGGTCTCGCGCGACGGTGTGTTCTCGCAGACGCAGCACAAGGCGCAGCTCGCGTACGCCGCGCTGCTCGTGAACCGTGGCAAGATCGTGACGTTGTCGGTGGGCGTGCTGGAGAAGGCGCTGACTATTGCCGTTCGTTACGCCGCCGTGCGACGCCAAGGGCTGCAAGTGAATGCCGCGGATCCGCATGCAGAGACGCGACTTCTGGACTACCAGACGCACCAATATCGACTGATGCCGTTCTTGGCTCGCGTCTATGCGTATCGACTGCAAACCAGACACATCACGCGTCTGCTACAGCAGTTTGACGCTCAAGGCAGCGACATTTCGGAAGCGTTGCTGGCGGATATCCACGGTACCATGTCGGGCTTCAAGGCCTTCTGCACATGGGACGTGCAGGAAGGGATCGATGTGTGTCGCCAGAGCTGCGGAGGTAACGGCTACAGTGCCTACACGGGGCTGGCTGAGCTTCTGGCGGACTTCTCCGTCATGGTGACCTTCGAAGGAGACAACACGGTCATGGCGCAGCAGACGGCGCACTACCTCATGCGTGCCGTGGAGAAGCTGCGTCGCGGCGAAAAACTTGCTGGTTCGGTCGAATACCTGGAGAAGGAGCAAGCTCGCCAGCCTGGTCGTCAATGGGGCGTGGCCGGTCCGTCCGACCTGAGCAATCCGACGCTGCTGCGAGATGCCTTGGAGCTGTACGCTGGACGTCAAGTGCTGAAGGTTGCAGCCAAGCTGGCCGCCGCACCCGGCAGCACCGAAGCGGAGCGCATGAATGTCTGCCAGGTGGAGTTGGTGGAGGTGGCTCGAGTGCACGTGTTTTACAACGTGGCCACGGCCTTCATCATGCACATTGAGGAGCTCAAGATGCATGCTTCGGGCGAGAGTGCGGCGCTGATCCCAGCGCTGGAGGCGCTCTGTCAGCTGTACATTTACCAGGAATTCGACCGCAACGCCGCCTTCTTCTTGAAGCAGAAGTTCATGTTGTCGTACCAATGCGAGATGGTGCGTGTGCGGCTGATGGAGAGCTGTGCGCGCGTTCGAGCCGACGCCGTGGCGCTCGTGGACGCCTTCTTGTTCACAGACACGGTGATTAACTCGTCGGTGGGTCGCGCAGACGGCAGCATCTACGAAGGCGCGCTCGCTGCCGTGAGCCACCGCACTGGCGCGACTCCGTACTTTGCCACGGCAATCAAGCCCATGTTCCAAGGTGAGGCACTCGACTAACCAAGTCCAGCTACCTTGACAACCGTAACACAATTCGGCAGATTGGTCAAGAGCAGAAGAAGAGTGGAAGATATCAATCGGTAACGTTGTTCATGTTTGTATTGACTGCAATCTCCATGTACGCCGTTTGGTTGGCGACTTCTTTGTGTTGCCTGCCTAGGACTCAACAGGGAACTCAACGCCTGTGATCTCCTCGCTCGTCGTCCAGAGCTCGCGGGCGTCGTCAAGCGACATGCTTTGCTTACTGGAGGCCACTGTGCGTGGCCAACCGTAGAACTCGCTGATCCCATGCGGTCCGATGAACTCTCCGCCGACAACGTTCGGATCTGTGGCGGCACAGAGCACGTCGAGTGCACCGCGGGCATTGCTCTGAGCCCACGGCAGCCAATGGACGAAGCCGATCACCGCGCGGATGATGCTGGAGTTGTAGGTACCTGCGAGGTTCGGCAGCAGATTGCTCTCTGTGACGCCCGGATGACAGGCCACGGACAGCACGCGGGTTGGAGCCAGTCCGGTCTTCTCCAGTCGACGCTGCAGCTCGTAGGCGAAGAGCAAGTTCGCCAGTTTGGAGGCGCGGTAGGCGCCCATGGCGTCGTACTTCTCGGGCGATGCGTTCAGATGCGTTATGTCCAGAGAACTGCCGTGGTGCGAAATGCTGCTGATAGACACCACGCGGGCTGGAGGTTGTGGAATGGACGACGTCGATTCGATCTTCATCGCCGGAAACAGCAGCGCCGCAAGTGCGAAGTGGCCCAGATGGTTCACGCCGAATTGTTGCTCGAAGCCATCGACCGTCTCGCCATACGTCACGGCCTTGACACCAGCGTTCAGCACCAGAATGTCCAGTCGCCGTCCCTGGAATCGCGTCGTGAAGCTGGTCGCGAAGGCGCGTACACTACGCAGGTCTCCTGCATCCAGGTGCATGTATTCCGCCTCGCCACGCGCCCGATCTCCATTATCTTCGGCGTCCAGCAGCTCGTGGATCTTGCGCTGCGCTTCGAGGCCTCGCTCCTCGTTGCGACACGCCAACACCACGTGGGCACCGGCGAGCACCAAGGCCAACGAGGTCGCGAAGCCCAGGCCGGCGTTGGCGCCCGTGACGACGGCGAGACGGCCGTCTTGGCGCGGCATGTGGGATTCATCCCATTGCAAGGAGGAGGGCGGCATCTCGACAAAGAGCAAATGACGGAATGGCAACCGCCGTTACAGCGACGAGGAGGAAGGTGTGTGCTGATTGGTGAAAATTGCACGGTGAACAGACGTGATCAACGCTGTGATTAGTTGAAATGGAGGCGATTAGCTAAACATGTCATGCAACTTCAAGATGAGACGGGCTCATCACGACGCACCTGCAATAATGCATATCGAAATGCCGCAACCGCACGCAGTGTTAGAACATCATATCGTTGTCAGCGCACAAAAAACATAGCATCCGGTATCTGATATCTGAAGAGATCCCATTTAACATTATTTTGTGGCTTGGAAAAAGAAACGATCAGAATTCACGATTTCGAGCATTTTCTAAAATAGTGTTATGAGCATTGTTTTATGCGGGCCACTCCAAATTCAGTTAGTCGCTGAAGACGAAGGCAAACAAAAGCTTGCATTGTGGAGCGAGTCACTGTGAGTACAACAGCATTCAAGCGACAAACAAGTATTTAGAGGCGCTATATTACCCAAAGCAGTGCTGACAGCATGACAACGGCACCGTTGATATGTAGCCAGGCTTGCGCCGGTCGGAAGCTCGTCTGGATCTGATGGCAATAGGCGTCGAGGCAACATTCTCAAAACGACTCAATGCCCACGCAGCCTGGCAACGAGCAAGAGCCACCAGAAGCGGCAGTGGCTTCTCTTACCACCAGCAGGAGGCAGTATGGTCGAGCGTTGCCACGCATCGGGCACACGAGCGCCAATAGTGCGACCGCAGTTGACACTCCCAGATGCCACAAAAGCACACGCGTCCACAGTGGCCATTCCTCTCTTCTCTCTCTTCATCACCTGTGACGTAGCAAACACAAGCGCACCGGGAAAACGCCGCATTCGCTGCAGAAGTCGGTGCCTTCGGCATCCTTCGGCATCCTGTCTCGCATCGTGGCTCCTCGGCACGCATTCGGTCTCAGCCAGAATTAAGTGCGATGCCACCCGTGCGCCGAGTTCGTTTTGCAGCAACGCTTGTGTCGTGTCCTCCAATTCAGTCTGGTCCTTGTGGCTTGGGCCAGTGCCGCCTCGATCGCTCTCGACGATAGCGCTTCTCTCTTGCGACCTTTTCTCTCGAGTTCGAGTCACTCTCCACGCTCAACAACTCGCAACTCGCGCCCTTCTCCTCTCTCGCCTGGTCACGGTTGCATCGTCTTCTCCGCCTTCCAGTGTCTCCAGAACGTGGCTCTGCAGCAATTCTGGCATTCAACAACGCATTATCCTCTGCCTGAAAAGCGATTCCGACGGTGTCGTCATTCTTTAAGCGTAGTTTGGGTCGCTGCCTTGGAGCAACAACCACGCAGCGACCGTCACCATGCAGAGGCCGGCCACAAGCACGTCACCGCCTCCCACCGGGCCAGCCCTCGAGTATGCGAACAGCAGCAATCCGTGGACCGTGAAATACCCGTCTACGTGCCACCAAGAGCGCATCGAGAACTGTCCAAGAACACGCCCGAGATGCTGCCAATCACTCGCGTGCGGGAATGGGAGGATCCGAACCCTCCGAATCTTCGAAAGTGAAGCTGAAGCAAAGCTTCAACCTGCAAAAAACGAGCCGAACGTTGCACGCCGGCGCTGGTGGACTGACGCATGCGAGGAGCAGCCAGACAGCCAACGCTTGACGCGCAATCGCAGAGCAAGCGAGCGGATTGCTAACTGGAGGGTGCATGCACTTGTTTATTGACCACAGATGTTTGCGCTACAAGGTGCAGTGCAGCGAGAGGCGCAGTCATGATGCCAAAATGACTCATTTCAACGAAATGAGATCATGAGCTGGAAGAGCGTTGGGGTGATCTTGAAGAGCCGCCAAAGATTTCAAGCGGTGAAAACACCGCCTGGAAAATGGATGCCAACGCTGCTCTCCACTCTTTCTAAACGCCACACTTTCAGGTTGGAGTTCAACCAAATAGGCTGGGTCGCTCGCTGCTTTGATCGAAGCGCTTCGAAGCTCCGCGTAGCGAGTGCTGCCACACAGACGCCGGCCAGAAGCACGTCACGCCTAGTCCCCCCTGCCGAGTGTCTCGTCCGACCCGAGGCGCGATGCGCTTGTTCCGGCCTCGACAAGACCGCCGTGACCACTGTCACTGGCCAGCAGCAGCACCCTGGCGCCGTGAGATACTCGCCTACGTGCCGCCTAGAGCGCGTCGAGAACTCTCCCAGAACACGCAACAGGATGCCAAGCACTCACGTGCCAAATGGAACCCTCTGCAGGGCATCTACCCTCCGAGTCGGAGTCCGACATCCCTGAAGCAAACGCTTCAACCGGCATCGAAGCGAGCCGAACATTACTCATCAACGCTGACGGACGCGCTGCGCATACCAGGAGCAGCCAGGCAATGCCAGATACCAGAGTCACGCTCTGGCCAGGCACAGATGGAAGGTGCGGATTGCTGTCGCTCCGCACACCCGTGAGTTGCATGCGCATGTTTGCGCTGCCATCGCTGTGAAGGGCCGAAATGACAATGTTCACGGGCGAATGTTGCAACCAAGTTGAAGGAGTAGTTGCGGAACATGGCGTGGCGGAGCAGATGATACAAGGGTCGATGCAACGTGCAAGGCGCGTTCGGATACGACAGACATGGATGGCGCATTTTTGCTTCGACTAACATGTGGGTACAGAACGAACATTCCCCGCCGGTACGTTATTTACCGCGCTCCCGAAGTTAAAGTACTACTTTACATACCGATATCTCTTTCTAACACATTTCATGGGCGAAAGCGGACATGCATGCTTGTCAATATTTGGGTCTCGGCTGACACCGTGCTCTTCTTGCTCGCTGCCATCACCTTCGACACGAGTTACACTCGACTTCACCTCGACAAGACGATGCAGCCGTGTGGCCAGTGTCCGCCACGGACACCTGCTTCGCTCCAGCATTACTTCTCGACTTGGAGCGAGCAGCCTTGCTTGCGGCGATCTTGAGATGCAGCAGTGCGAATAGTTTCCAATACTTTCGCGGCACCCTCACCTTTTGGTGTGGCAAAAACACAAGTCAACGATACTCCACGAAAATATTGGTGTCGCGACACGCTCGGGTTTGGACTCAAAACTTTGACGTCGGAGGGCATCCCGCGAGGAGTTCTCGATCCCAGTGGGATCGTCCCACGCGTTTTTCGCATGAATCAGCGCTGCTCCGTGCGGCGCACCTCGCCTCCACCCATCTCTCCGCCGCGTCACAATACCTTCCCTGCAGGCCGGGCGCATTTCCAGGAAGATCGCGACGGATGCCCGTGACGCATTCGTTTCGGGAGGCGCACGCAAAACAAGAGGAGGCGCCAATATCGAGCGAGGGCCACCGTGGTGATGCAAGATTGACTGAACGAGCACAAGTGCGCAATGATCGGTTATTGCAGGCAAAATGTAATTGGTCATTTCGTGTGGTACCGCGCACCCAACAATCCCTGTTGGTGTGGAGTGCGCCTTTGTCGAGGGGGTAAAATGAGTGCTGGTTAATCACTGTTGTTGCTGGACCCTCTGCGTTTCTCGCCGCGTGTGAGCATTACTGCAGTTTGAAGTGGGGCCAGTGGCCATCCTGAACCACAGCTCTGGTGCGTGTCCATGGGCAGGCCGCTGTTTTCCTGCGTCGAGTGACATGCGGCACCTGCGCTCGCTCAACCGGTGCTCGGCTGTTTCACAGGAACCTGTCAAATAGCATAATGGGTACACGTCGTTTGGTGGTGCTTGGAGGGACCGACTGCAGCTCTCCGTTGCAAGCAGTTATGCGTCGCCTTCCTGGCAACTGGAGACCACGATAGAGCGCACGCAGCTCGTAGCCTCTTGGTCAAAGGCTGTGTAGTTGCTGTGAACGAAAAGGGAGCTCGATCATCCTCACCTCCGAGTGGGTGGTGTTGGGGAGGCGTCCGCCATGAATAAGATATGCTATACGAAAGGATTAGCTCAGTGCTTTTGAAAGCAGCCCTACCAATGTTCGAACCAATCACAGCGTCGCGCCAGCGTTGACAGGCCAATGCAGCCCGCGGATTGGTTAGTTTATGAAGCGCGACTGGGGTTGCACAGCCCACCTTTTCTGTTTCGATGACGCAGGGCGCTTCTGCAACTTCCTTTCGTTTGGGGTTGAAAAATACGCGAAATGTTATGTTTTTGCCGCAAATGTTTCTAAAACAATTGGATGGCCTCGCGGATATGCACGCTATTGCATCCCCGAAATGCTGGCTGCGTCGGCCCGCAAAATTTGGCTCGGAGTGTCGCCAGCCAGCATGGAGCCTGATGCCTCGACCTGGGCGCAAGGCAAGATGTGAGATTCGCCAAAGCGAATTGTGATGGTGATATGGCCAGCGCGCCTGCGCCACAGCAAATCAATTCTCTCAGAGGAGAGGGACTCCGCTGTCCCCCAACCCACGCTTGGTATAATGGCTGGGTTGCAGCCACAAGAAAGCTGAAAAATCAACCAAAATTCGCTTTCCAGCGCCGCCGCCGTTTTCTGGAAGGTCACCGACCTCTGCACGCAAAAACAAGCCAGCAGCAGGAGGAGCCGTGATCTTGGTTTGACTATGGGAACGGTCCAGTTTCGCGATAGATTTCCCGATTCATTTCGGTAATTTTCCCTCTCACCCTGTTGACTCGGTCCGCCTCCGCGACATATGTCGCTCCCGGACTATGTCGCAGCCAGCCAGCCGCCGCCAAACGATCAAGAAGCAGCCACCAAGCATCCCGTCGTCAGCGCACGCAAGATTAAACCATGCAAGAAATCCCCATATGCAAAGCAAAGCGAGTGAAGAGACAGCATCTCGCCCGCGTATCTTTTCAGCGGTACACGTGCATGGTCTGATGGCGTTATGATTTGTGCGCATTTCAACCACGAGCCTATCCAGGCAACGGCGGGCATCATCTGCAACCCCGCGTAGTTTACCGCTCGGACGCCGCGAAGATAAAAAGAGCTGGGAGTGGGCAGTTCGCCAGACTCTTTTTTGCGGGGCCCATCCCCGGCCCCTCCCCCTCGCTCATTTTCTCCTTTCTTTTTGTGGCTCGCTGGCTCGCTCCCTGTCGCCCCACTCCGCCCACCCGCCCACCATCATTCCAGACTGCCTCACAGTTGAAAACGCCTTGTAGCAGGCAAGTGACAGCGAATTCGGGACAGAGTAAGTTGGCGACACTGTGTTAGTGTGGCGCCGCGTCCCCCAATCGACACCGTGTCCAGACTCATCCGTCCTCCCCATATCCACAGTCACCACCATTGAACCCGCGCGCTGAGTCTCGCGCCGCCGCCTCTCTGCATCATAACGCCACCAGCAGGATGATGATCCCGGAGTATTCCCCGCGGGGGACCTCCATCACCTACCGGAACGCCACGGC
>MBAC02008322.1:0-51696 GCA_001712635.2 Nothophytophthora sp. Chile5
TGAAACACTCAGTAAGTACGGTACCGGTATGTGGAGCATCGGAAGCAAAACTGCCTTAGGTTATCTTTTCCTACCAAAAAGAAAGGCACTGGAAAGTGTTAAGTTCGTTATTTTCGATCGTGCAATTGCAGTACTGATGTATGTTAGTTGAACAGGTCGGATGGCGCGGACGTGTGCGGCTGCTCTGATTCCAGTGGGACCCGTGCGGAGTTCGGACCGAACTTCGGTGAGGGAGGAGGGAGTGCATGTATCTAGATTGCGCTCAATGCTAAGTGCTTCGAAATTGCCTTGGCGCCACATCTACCGTGTCTGACCGCTGGGATACACGACCCAGTCCAGCACGACACATGCATGTTGGCCGCCCACGAACGTTGTCGATACGAGGTTGCGCTCCACAAAAAGTGTGGATCGGCCAAACGAGCGCACCCGCGTTCGTGTCTCCTTGCTGGCAACCCGCCATCGTCAACACTGCCTCCTCCTCCTGCTTTGGCTGGCCCCCTTCACAATGTTACCTCCAGAGTGAGACCATTTCACCCGCTTTTCAGCGGCCATTCCGCCGGGGATGCCTGTCACCTTCGCCTCCTCTGATCTATCTCTCGTCGTCGCTGTCTCCTGACGGCAGCGCGTCGTCCGCTTGTCCCGTCACTGCCCTGGCGTACTGTACTGATGACAAAAAGCGAAGACGTGGTATTACGTGTGATTCCGGTTCACGTTGTTGTGAATAAAATGGAGCGTAGTGAGTAATGCCGCCTATAATCTGCAGCGAACGATCACATGCCCAAATTGTCAAGCGATCTCTCAACGGAAGGCCATCGAGATAGTACATGTATCTGCATGCACATGTAGGCGTAACCTCGCCGTAAAGCAATCTCGGCACCCAAGATGAGTAGGGAGGTCAATCGGAGGGGCTCAGTTTGTCACTCACAAGGGCAACGTTCGTGACAGGCGCTCATCATTGCAGATCTGGCGAAGCGAAACCTCCCACATCTAATATGCATACCTGTCACGCGATTGACGCCAACATAAAACCAACTTCAAGCGTCCAGATTCCAGTATCCGATGTCGATTCGGTCCCGCATGTCAAAGCCAAGTCAGATTCGCAGAAACACGATCAGAAATGGAACGGTACGCATCCACACGTGTCAATTTCTACCTCGTGTTCTCAAAACTGGTCGCGCCATTTAAAAGCCCCCGTCATTTTGTGACTTCTGATCGTCCCTTTCCCGCTGCGTCTGTCGCGCACGCCCTCAAGACCTGGCGACCGGCCGGCCATCCAGTGCGCGCATTTCCCTTTCGGCCGCTCCAGCTCGACGTGCAGCCGATCGACCTGCACTCCCTCTCGTCCCCGTCATGTCGGCCGCTTCCGCCGTGCGGGCGTCGCTGTCGCCGTCCCCGGCGCCGCTCGTGTCCAGCGGCAGCGCGAACGGCTCCGCCTTCCTGCGGAAGTCCGGCCATCTGTACAAGAAGACGGGGCTGGCGCGCTCCTGGCGACCGCGCTTCTTCTCGCTGGAGGGCACCGTGCTGTACTACTACAAGCGCGAGGGCGACTCGGTGCCCAAGGGCATCGTGGTGCTCACGGGCTGCCGCGTGCGCGCTACCAAGGACAAGAAGTACTACAGCTTCCGCATCTCGCACCCGCAGACCTCCAAGGTCTACGACCTGGCGGCCACGCTTCCCAGTCGCTCCGAGGACTGGATCCAAGTGCTCACGGACGCCGCGCGACTCGCCGCCACGGCGAGCAGTGGCAGCAGCCTCCTGCCGCGCCAGCCGTCCGGAGACTCCTCACCGCGCGACCTGCGCGCCTCCAGCGTCGACGCCTTCCACTCGTCGTCCTCCCACTGGTCGACGACGGACCCGATGTTGCTGGAGTTGGTGGATGCGCCGGGCGCCACGCTGCCCAATGACCTGAGTGAGCGCATGGAAGGCTTGCTGGTCGAGTTTGTGAGCCAAGCACGCGACGATGCGGACGGCTGGAAGTTCCAGACGGAGCAACGCGACGTCAAGGCTTACGTTCGCCGCTCCTCCAAGATCGGAGCCTTCAAGGGCGTGGGTTTCATCGCCCACCACCCCCACAAGGTGCTCAAGCTGGTGCTGGAACTCTCGCGAAGACACACGTTCGACCCGCAGCTGCTGGCCACGCAGCGCGTGCACGTCTTTGATGACCACACGTGGGTGGACCACTTGACCTACAAGGCGGTGTTCCCCGCCGCAGCGCGGGACTTTGTGAACATGACACACTGGCGCGTGCTGCGTGATGGCTCCATGGTTGTGGTGGCCACATTCGCCGAGAAAAACCAGTTCGTGAAGTCTCAGGAGCCGCAGGTCGTGCGCGGCAAGATCATCATGGCCGGTTTCCTGCTCACTCCCAACGAGGACTACACCGGCGTGCACGCGGCCTACATCACCAAGGTGGACGTGAAGGCGGGCATCCCAGCCAGTCTACAGGCGAAGATGTTCATCAAGCAGGCGTTCGTGGTGGATGGACTGCGCAAGGCGTTGGATGACGACGAGACCTCGCAGCAGTGGGAGAAGGTCACGAATGCCACGCATTTCGGCATCTCCACCACCGAGTGCGAGGAAGACGAGGAAGAAGCCGGTTCCTCTCGGTCGATGGACGCGATGGACCAGGACGACCAGGGCGATGCCTCTTCGCCGACGCAGCCGCGTGGGAGTGTGGTGCCGGAAGAGGGATTCCCTGATGTGCCCGAGCAATTCAGTGAGATGATTGAGAAGGCTGTGGCCCGTATGGAGGCCGAGATGAACGATGAGTCTTCCTGGAACTTCATAGCCGAGCGAGACGGTGTCAAGGCCTACACCAAGGTGGACGGATCGCTGACGGCGGCCAAGGGCGTGGGTTACCTGCCGTTCCACCCGCGTGCCATTCTGGACCAAGTGCTCGACGCGGCCAAGCGGAAACTCGTGGATCCGCAGCTCGCGCTGGGCATGCGGCTCAAATCGGTGAACGCGCAGACAAACATCGACTACCTGGAGTTCAAGTCCATTTTTGTGGTGGCGGGCCGCGACTTCTGCAACCTGTCGCATTGGCGCGTGCTCCCTGGTGGCACGATCATCGTGGTCGTGCAGAGCATCGAAGATCTAGTGTTGTGTCCGCTCAAGGAGCCCAAGATCGTCCGCGGGGAGATCCACTTGGCCTGCACGAAGATCGTGCCCAACGCGGCGTACGATGGCGCCGAGGTGAGCACGATGGCGAAATCGGACCTTAAGGGCAGCATTCCTGCGCGCATCGCCGGCAAGGCGGCGGCCGATCAGCCTTTCGTCATCCACCGGATCGGCGAGACGCTCAAGAAGAGCCGCGACCTGGAGAAGCTGGCAGCACTGGGCAAGGTGACCAATACGCTGTTCGAGCTCCCACCGCAGCAGAAAAGCCGGTCGGCATCGCTTGGCTCCGCTAAGAGCAGCTCCTCCGTGACTAACTCAACGCCCACGTCTCGGTCGACGAATGCACCAGCAAGTCGCCCCAAGTCTGCGACTGTTGTCGCCCAAACGGCACCGAAGCCACTCAAGATGGACACGATATCGAGGAAAACACCGCAGGTGGTGACTGCGTCTACTTCTTCGGCAGCCGTTGCAGCAGAAAGCAAGCCAAATGAACCGGAGGTGATGGACTTGTCCAAGACTGGCAAGAATACGGTGAGCGATGTAGCCGTGTATGCCGTTCAATTCGGCGGCGCGATTTTGGCGTTGAAGACGGTCGGGCTTCCTGCCGTTGTGCACTTCGTTGTCGTGATCCTGTTGATCCTGTTCTTCGGGCTGCAGCTCCACCTTGGCCCGAGTCACATGTCGCCCCGGAGGAAGATGATGATCTCAACGTTTGGCGCGCCGGACAGTGGCATGATCCTCGGCACGCTGCAGTTGGACATGACCAAAACCAAGAAGTACATTGAAGAGCGACGCAAGACACCCGAGTGCCACCTCACGATCACGCACATCGTGCTGCGTGCGCTTGGCGAAGCACTAAGCAAAGCCCCTTCTGTCAACGGCCACCTGGTGTTCGGTAACTACTACCCGGCGCCGACCGTGGACATATCGTGTCTGGTTGCTGTAGGCTCTGGCAAGGACCTTGGCGTGTGCAGACTGCCCGAGGTGGATAAGATGAGCCTGCAGGACGTGTGCAACCGTGTGCGCGGAGATGCGACCAAGATCCGCGGTGGGAAGGACAAGGGCCAAGAGGACCGGAACAAAATCATGAGTGTGCTGCCAACGTACATTATTCGACCGATGCTGAACTTCTTCGGGTGGCTGGGGAGCGCTTGCGGATTCCGCATTGCGCCCGTGGGCGTAGAGCCGTACATGTTCGGCAGCTGCATGGTGACCTCCGTTGGGATGATGGGGCTAGACCTCGCCTTCTCCCCCATCACGCCGTATTCTCAGGTGCCGATGCTTGTGACCATCGGGTCAATTGGCGACAAGGCTGTCGTCGTGGACGGTAAGGTCGAGGTGCGCTCCATGCTGACACTCACCACAACCATCGACCACCGTTTCGTCGATGGCTCGGAGGCGGCTCGCATGGCCAAGAACCTCAAGATGTACGTGGAGGACCCAACCACCCTCGAGCCCATGGTCCCCGCCGCCTAAGAAGACGACGACGGGATCATCTCCACCCGAAGTTCGCACAACGGGTATGTCGTACGGATGTACGAATTTGCTGCTTTCTCTGTGTGTGAATTACATTGCTAATGCGCGTCATGAAGAAACGAGCTGGTGCCACAACGAAGTGCCGGCGGACGCTACAGATTTCCAAGTGGAAGAAATCTGCAGCGCGCACCTGTCGGAGCTTGAGGCACTATCCAAACAAATACGATGGACGTAGTGTTCATATGATTCATGTTTCTTGATCGTGGTGCTATTCACCCTGGTATACTTGCTGCTTTGGACAGCTGTCGATATTTGTTTGGCGTATTCCCCATGGTTCTTGATTGTATGCAGCATTTGCTAGCAGAATGGCTTGCCTGAGCGCATGACGTGCTCCATCAGTGTGACAAAAACGCAGGATCGGCACTCTTCTCGCGACGCTCGAAGATCTCCTGAATTTCCCCAAGCTCGAGGCCCTTGGTCTCTGGCAGCTCCTTCCAGAGATATGCGAAGCCGAAGAGTGCGACGGCAGCGTACAACCAGAAGGCGCCGTAGACCGACAATTTGTCGATGATGGACAGGAAGGTGAAGGACACCAGCAAGTTCGACACCCAGCAGACGGACGTGGACATGCTTAGCGCGAAGCTGCGCACACGGAGAGGATAGATCTCGGCGTTGATGGTCCAGGGCATGCACCCCATGCCACTCGCAAAGCACGCCAGGTACACGAACAGAGCCACGAAGATCGTCCAGCCCGCAGTGCGGCTGTCGGTCGGGCACGACTGGAACGACCAGTTGGGACGCGAACACGAGCCTTCCAGAGTCGACATGGCGTTTCCGGGCATGCACAGGTTTTGTCCCGCACCCGACAGCCCCGAGATCGGGTCGAGGTTTCCCTCCGAGCAGAAACCACATGCCGCATTCGCCACGCAGTCGAAGCACGTTGAAACCCCTGAGCATTCACCCGTACCGGTGGTCGCCACGGACTGCATTTCAGCAACGTAGAAGCTGCCACCGAGCGCGACCAGGGACAGGAATACACCCGCGAGACTCCCGAGCGTGAGCACACGTCGCCCCGCGCGGTCCACGAGGTAAATCCCCACGAAGGTGAAGATGAAGTTGCTGAAGGACACGAGCGCGGACAGCCAGATCGCCGTGGTGGGGTCCGTGAAGCCCGCCATCTGGATGATGGTCGCTCCGTAGTACATCACAGTGTTGATGCCACACAGTTGCGCCAGCGCCTGCAAGAAACAACCCAGTACCAGAGCACGCACCACAGCTGGAGAGCGAATGTCCTCCCAAATGTTGGATTCCTGGTCGTCGTTGCGCTCCACTTCGGCCTCGACGTGGCTGAATTCAGCCGACACGTCCAACGTGCCTCGTACTTTTATCAGAGCCTCCCACGCCTCTTCCTTCCGGCCTTTGCTGATCAAGTACCGCGGGCTCTCGGGCAATACCAGGAAGCCCATGAATTGCAGGACGGCGGGGATGGCGGCAAGGCCGAGCATGTAGCGCCACCCATCGTCCACATCGGCGAGCAGCGCGTCCAGAACACTGGCGAAGAATTGGCCGCCGGTGATGCACGCGGCATTCAACGATACGAGCTGACCACGGATGCTTGGAGGCGACACCTCGGCGATGTAGAGCGGCACGGTCATAGAGGCGAAGCCGATGGCGATACCCACGACGAGTCGACCAAACAATAGTGCCATGAAGGACTCGGCCATAGCCATGAGTCCCGAGCCAGCTGCAAACATGGCCGAGGACAGCAGAATCACCATGCGCCGGCCGAACACGTGGTTGCCACAACTGCTGAGCGCCGCGCCGACGATGGCACCGCCGATAGCAGCAGAGACCACGCTCTCGCTCTGCAAGTCCGTGAGGTCAAACACCTCGGGGCTCTTCAGGAGCACGAGCACGCCCGAGATAACACCCTATACAGCAACGAAACGCCACGATGGTGAGCTTGGTGAGTCCAATTGAACTGGAAAACCCGGCAAGGTGGAAGACTGGTTTGCAACGCACCGTGTCGTAGCCGAAGAGGAACCCTCCGATGGTCGAACAGAGCGTGAGCAGATACAGATACAGCGGGTTGCCGTCTTTCGGGAGCAGTAAGTTTCCCTTGGGGAGCAGTGGCGCGGACTCCTTGGTGACGGCATGGCCTTGAGGTCTGTGAGTCGAGTCGGGGAGGATGAAAGCGCTGCCCGGCATCACGGAGGGATATTGAACACTGACTTGATGAACTGAATACCGAAAGAGCGGATACTTGAATGGAGAGCAGGGTCCCGCCTCAACTAACTCTTCAATCGCGTCGGCACTGAAGATTGGAGCTCTGCTTGTCTCTCAGCTTGCAAAATTGCGAATGAGCCAAACGCGAGTCCCGAAACGGAGGAAAACCGAAATCAAGGCGTCTGCGTGTTGGAGCCATCTCACGTCGCAGAAAGCAAGATGGGTGCGGAGCGTCATGCCAGTTTTTAGCCAATGGGGGCGACGATGGCTCAAAATAAAGTGGACTCCCCGAACCCGCGAATTCTGCGAGTGGCTCAAAATCGTTCAGTTGGCCCAGCACACATGGCGAAAGTGGCAATGCAAGAAGGCGGTAAAAGCACCTCTCTTTGCTCCAATGCTCTGTCAGCTTACCGCATGTCTAGTCTAATGACATGTTGACACCGATGGTCTCGCAGTCACAGCCAACGCAAGTGGTGAGGCTATCGCCCAGTCACCCGCCTTTGCCAGGAGAACACCTATTTAAAAGCCTAACCCTATAAGATTAAATGCATGTAGGGTCAGGTCACGTGCGTTGGAAGAACAGGGATAGGGGTTGGAAATATGTTTTTGCGAAATCTTGCAAAAAGTCTCAACCCGGAAAATACTAGTACGATACCGGTACCTTCAGCCATCGCATGATTGGCATAATCCACTCCATTGTTGCGACTTGAAGCGGGCGGTCAATTTGACGGGTGCGCTTGCGTTCTCATGGCCCTCAAGAAAGCCCTCACAATTGCCACGCTTCCAGAGTGAGCTGTGGCGCCATTAATTGGCCGGAGGGGGCTACACAAACGAAGCTTAACTGCAGACTTGATCAAATCAAACGCGAACCGAACTCGCCTTGAACTTGAACTTCGACTGGATTAAACCAATCAGAACGCAGTATTTATCGCATTCCACACTCTGATTGGCTCGAATGATTCATGACAGGCAACGCCGACAGCTGGCCTCTTGGTTTTCCCAGCAGCTCTCGAAGGCGAGCTTCGCCATGGCCGTCGTCGAGAGGGAGCTTGCGTCCGCTGAAGAAGCAGGAGCTCAGCCCCAGGACCCGCCTTCGGCCGGCCGGGAAAAGGGCAAGCATGCCGCGCCTCCGCCTGTCGCCGCTAGCAGTCCGTTGTCTCTGTATTTGCTCACGCTCTGCGCGACCATCGGCGGCTTCCTCTTCGGCTACGACACTGTGAGCTACCGCCCTCCCCGGTGCTTCCGGCTTCTGTTGCTTCCCCTTCTCACGCGGTTTCTTCTATTTGGGTTGGTGGCTGCAGGGCGTGATCTCCGGAGCGCTCGTGCTGCTCAAAAGTCCCGATGCGTTCAACCTGACGGCCGTTCAGAGCGAGAGCGTGGTCTCCGCCGCAGTAGGTGGCGCCATCGTCGGCGCAGCGCTCAGTAGCTGCGGAAACCACGTGTTCGGCAGGAGGCGTGTGATCCTGCTGTCCTCGGCTTTGTTTGCCGTCGGCTCCGGACTCATGGCAATGGCAGAGACTTTCACCGAGCTGCTCGTCGGTCGACTGGTCGTGGGCCTCGGCATCGGCTTCGCCTCCATGACCGTGCCTCTTTACATCGCCGAGGCCTCGCCGCCCCATATTCGCGGACGACTCGTGTCCCTCAATAGCGCACTCATCACGGGTGGCCAGTTCTTCGCCAGTGTACTGGACGCGTTGCTAGCCGACACGGACGAGGGGTGGCGCTACATGCTCGGCCTTGCCGCTATCCCCGCCATCGTGCAGTTCTTGGGCTTCCTGGCATTGCCCGAGAGTCCGCGCTATCTCATGAGCAAAGACAAGAAACAGGAAGCGCGGACTGCACTCGTCCAGATCCGTGGCACCCAAGAGGTTGGCGTCGAGCTCGACCACATTGAGGCCGACGTCCAGCGCGCCAACAAACAGGATGCCAACATTTGGGAAGACATTCGCTCCCCAGCAGTATTGCGAGCACTCACTCTGGGCTGCTTCCTGCAATGTCTGCAGCAGCTCTGCGGCATCAACACCGTCATGTACTACGGCGCCAGTATCATCCAGATGGCGGGCTTCACGGATCCCACCACGGCCATCTGGCTATCGGCCCTGGTGTCCTTCAGCAACTTTATCTTCACATTCGTGGGGATTTACCTCGTGGACCGCTCGGGACGAAGAAAACTCACGCTCGGGAGTCTAGCGGGCGTCTTTCTGTCGCTCGTGGCGCTCGGAGGGAGCTTCTACGCCGCTGAAATGCAGTCCCCGACGACCACCGGGACGGGCGCATGCTCGGGGATCTCGACATGCTTCGATTGCGTCGCCAACGCCGCCTGTGGGTTCTGCTCCAGTATGGAGACGGACTTGTGCATGCCAGGGACGACGACATCCTCGTCGCAAGGGTTTTGCTCGGGCTCCAGTTGGTCGTATCAATCCTGCCCAAACGATAGTGGCATCACTGGATGGGCGATCTTCGCGGCGTTGTTCGTGTACCTGGCGTGCTTCGCCAGTGGCATGGGGTGCATGCCTTGGACCATCAACGCCGAGATCTACCCGCTCCACGTGCGCAGTTTCGCGTTGAGCATATCTACGTCCGTGAACTGGCTGTCAAACTTGCTGGTGTCCTTCACCTTCCTGTCAATCATCGAGGTGCTGGCGCCATACGGCGCGTTCTGGCTGTACGCGGTCATCGCACTGTTGGGCTTGGCATATCTGTGGAAGGCGCTGCCAGAGACCAAAGGTCTGGAGCTCGAGGAGATTCAGCGGATCTTCGAACATCGAGAGAAATACTCGGTCATCAACGAAAAGGTGGAAGCAGATGCCGAGCTGCAGCAAGCGACTAGTGCCAGCTGACGCAGTATGTGTAGCCCCATCTTATGAACAGAACTGCGGTAGTCTAGTGCTTTGAGTCAACCGCGTAGCATGCATGCATCTCCCTTTCGTCTAGTATTTCAGAAAGCTGCAGCTTCCCCCTCCTTTTGTTCCAGCACTGCTGTCTTTTATCACAGACTCTCTCCAGAAATGACGGCGTACTTGTCCTGACGCTCGAAGATGCGTTGGATTTCCTCCAATTCCAGGCCCTTGGTCTCCGGCAGCTCCTTCCAAAGGTAGGCAAGACCGAGCAGTGCGAACGACGCGTACAGCCAGAAGGCTCCGTACGGCTCGAGCAGATCCACGATGGTGAGGAACGTGAAGGACACCAACAAGTTGAACAGCCAGTTCACGGACGTGGCCATGCTCAGAGCGAAGCTGCGCACGTGCACTGGGTAAATCTCTGCGTTGATGGTCCAGGGCATGCAGCCCATGCCGCTCGCAAAGCACGCCAGGTACACGAAGAGCGCCACGAAGATCGTCCATCCTGCCGTATGGTTTTCCGTCGGACAGGACTCGAAGGACCAATTGGTACTCGAACAGGAGCCTTCTGTCGTCGCTTTCGCGGTTCCTGGCAAGCACAGATTCGTCCCCAGACTCGCCGTTTCGTAGAGATTCCCCTCGGAACAGAAACCGCATACGGTGCTGGCAACACAGTCAAAGCACGTGGAAAACTCCGAGCACACACCCGTCCCGACAGCGGTCACGGATTCCAGCTCAGCGACGTAGAACGTGGCTCCGAGCGTTACAAGCGACATGAAAATGCCAACCAGACTCCCCAGTGTCAACAGACGCCGCCCCAAACGATCCACAAGCGAGATGCCCACGAATGTAAACAAGAAGTTGCTGAAGGACACGAGCGCAGACAGCCAGATGGCCGTGGTCGGATCCGTGAAGCCCGCCAGTTGGATGATGGTCGCCCCGTAGTACATGACGGTGTTGATACCACAGAGCTGTTGCAGCGCTTGGAGGAAGCAGCCCAACCCCAGCGCACGGAGCACCACAGGCGAGCGAATCGCCTCCCAGATGTTCACGTGCTCGGCTTCTGTGCGCTCCACCTCGGCCTCGATATGGCTGCATTCGGTTTCGACATCCACCGTCCCGCGGATCTTGACCAGTGCTGCCCAGGCCTCTTCCGTCCGCCCTTTGCTGATGAGGTAGCGTGGGCTTTCAGGCAGCAGCAGGAACCCCAGGAACTGCACGATAGCAGGGACAGCTGCAAGCCCGAGCATGTAGCGCCAACCGCCGTCGACGTCGGCGAGCAAAGCGTCCAGGACACCTGAGAAGAACTGCCCACCCGTGACAAGCGCCGTGTTCAGTGACACGAGACGACCACGAATATCTGGGGGCGACACCTCAGCGATGTACAGCGGCACTGTCATGGAAGCGAAGCCGATGGCGATCCCCACGATGAGTCGCCGAAGAGCAGAGCCACGAAGGATTGCGCAACCGCCATGAGTCCAGACCCGACCGCAAACATGGCGGAGGACAACAGGATCACCTTTCGTCGTCCAAACACGTGGTTCCCGCAGCTACTCAGTGCCGCACCCGCGATGGCACCGCACACAGCGGCTGATACCACGCTCTCACTCTGGAAGTCTGTGAGGTCGAACACCTCGGGGCTTTTGAGCAGCACGAGCGCGCCCGAGATCACGCCCTGCGCCAGATCAATGCAGACAAACAGAGGTCATTGAGCGTCGAGAGCAGGTACGGCAATGGGGGAGTGCGTCTGTTGCAATGAGTAGCGTCCACGTACCGTGTCGTAGCCGAAGAGGAAGCCGCCGATGGTGGAGCAGAGCGTCAGCAGGTACAGGAATACCGGATTGCCCGGCTTTACGAGCAACGGCGCCACCTCCTTGTCAGCGAACCGTTGCCGCTGTATACGCTCGGACTCGTCGGTTATCATCATGCTGCCTGTCGTCGGGTCTTGACGCTCGACACGACCGTCGAGCGCTGGCGACGAGGTGTTGGATGAGGGTTCTATTGGACGCTGCGGGCATTAATGGGACCAGAAAAGCGCGAGCCGGCGACAGGCTGGCGACACGGCCAAGGACGGATGCAGCGCCAACGCTGCAGCTGAGCGTCGGAGGGCAGGGGGGGTAGACGTCCAGCGGAGCGGCGGGCGTCCCTCGGAAATGCTCTTCGACGAGCTGACCGAACAACGCCATCTCGTCACGCATTTAATCCAATCACAAGCGATAGCTATCCATCCGAATACAGCGCCGTCCTCTACTTCAGCTCCTACAGTAAGTTCCAACCTAACCACAGTCATTTCCCAATTTGGGCATTCATTAAGTTTGGGTCGACATCTCACCTGCAACATTGAGAGTGTTGAGTGTTGCTCCAACGCTTTGATCGCCTTATCGAGGCATTTTCAGTGAAGATGACGACTCCGACGCCTGCCGGCGCGGGAATCGGCGCCGTCGCGGCGACTACAGCGGCCGCCCCCGGTACAACCGGCGCCCCTAACAAGAACGCGCCGCATCTGCACTCGGTGGCGAGCTCGCTGCGTTCCTGTCTGGACGGGATGCTGCCCGACAACCTGCGCAACGACGGCGCCGCCTTCCAGCAGCATCGTAAGTTGAGGTTTCCAAGGTTTCCTGGCGAGTTGTAGCTCGAATTACTGTGTTAAGCCGCTGTTCTGGTGTGTTGATGTGAGCGCAGTGACCAACCAGAAGAGCCGTCTGCAGGCGGAGAAGAACTCGTGGCGCTTCGGTCTCAACTACCTCTTCGAGACGCTCAAACAGCACAAGGACTGGTACGCGCGCAACCAGCAGTTCGTGCAGCTGAAGAAGGACGTCAAGCGCTTCGAGACGCACGTGTCCACCGTGCGTGGCATCCTGTCCGAGAGCGTGAGCAAGCTGGACCTGGAGGCCGGACTGCGGGGCGCCGAGCTGGAAGGCCGCGTGGGCGCCTACAAGATCATGTTCGAGGTCACGAAGATCGTGTCCAACCTCAGCCGTCCACTGGTCAAGCTGCAGATCCTCAAGCCCAACGAGTCCTCGCTCTCCGTCTACTGCGATACGTTCGTATTGGACATCGTGCTCTCCGGCGGCGAGGTAACTCAGTCGACGGTAGTTTCTGGACGGTGGCTCTCCCCTGCAGGGAGACTGACTCAAAGCCATCGTGGCTTGGCTGGCGGAGGGACTGATGGACTGCTTTCTGGTCGTTGCGAGAACTTTAGGGGGCCGTGGAGTCGGCGTCCTTGACGACAGTGGAGAAAGGTGCGGTTTAGACCCAGCTAGGCACTGCGAACTGTTGGAAATGCTGGAAATTTGACCAGACTCACTGATCGTCTGCGTCCCACTGCTCTGGGTACTTGCTGATCGACCGACTAGACCAATCTAGCCAATTCCCGGACCGAGACGAGGACTTGCTCGCGTCACTGAAGCTTCTGGCAGAAGGGGACAGCACCAACTTCACGGTGAGACCGCTGTTGGCTCGCCCGAGCTAACGTCGCGCCTCGTGTTCTCGACGATGGGAAGTATCTAACTCTTGTTGAATGCGTGGCATCCATAAATGCCTTCAGGAAAAGCTGATTCGGTTGATCAACCGCGCGGAGCTCGCCGTCAAATTCCCGTCAAGTGAGTGGAACCATCTGTGCGATCTCTGCCAAAGCTGCGAGGTGCCGACTAAAGGATGATCTGACTCACTTATTCGAATGCTTCTCAACTGCAGTGAACTTTGAGCAGCTGGAGCAGGAGCTCTACGCCAAGGTCACGGAGGCGTGCAGTCAACAGGTGAGCTGCCTCAAGAAGGAGGTATCCTGTCCTGGAAAGCCCTTCCCTTCCATTGCTTACGAATGGAGGATGCATTTTGTTGCCGTAGAAATGCTGGACAGCGAAGCGAGCGGTGGAGGGTGTGACGATCGAGTTCAATGACCCATTGCACTGTGTTCCGGTGGTCGAACCTCCCCGCAAACGCGTGAAGATTGACGACGCGCAGAGCAGCGCCGCGTCTTCTGCTGCTGCTGGGATGCTGAATGTCGCTGCGGGAGGTTCTGGAGACCCGACGGACAACGAGGAAAGCAGTGGAGCTACTGACGACCGAGACGGCTCCAGCAAGAAGGGAGCGTCGTCGCCGAAGCACTTGGACGCTCTCCTGCCGCTTGCCAAGGGGGAATGGTCGGGCAGCATCAGCTTCATTGAGTGGCGCGGGGAAGTGGCGTTCCACGTGGTTGGACACACTCCGCTGATCATGGTGGGGCTCCAAGCTCGGAAGCTGGCGCTCGCGGCGATGCGCAAGCAACCGGACGCGAGTGAGGCAGCGGCGGCCACGGACTCGCACGAAGACGAGAAGCTCTTCAACGAGTTCGTGAGCTGGACGGCGCCCGACGGGAAGAAGCCCATCCTGCCCAGACTGCACTTCGCTCGGGACCACAGCGTGTGCTCCGTGTTCCCCCCACGGTCGACGCTGGCGATGCGCCAGGAGTTTTCCTTGACGACGAAGGAGATCTCCGGCGGACTGAAAGTGCACTCGTTCCCCATTCCGGTACGACACCCCACTGCTCACTATTCGTGGGGCTAAGAGGCGACTGATTTGGACTGTGGTGACATCTTGTGGGCAGCTCGCGAACGCTTCGGCAGGGACGCTGACCAACGTGCTTCAGATCTGCGGCCGCAGCTTGTTCTTCCACGCCGTCCTGCTCTCGGCGTTCTGCTCCAAGAGCAACATCTTCGGCCAGCGCATTCCTGCCGACAACGAGGACGCGGTCAATGGTGAGAGGGCGAGGCTCCTACTCTGTTGCTAGAACCCTACGGAGTCCCAGCTGCCTGCGCTAACGTGGTTCTTGCGTAGCTCTGATCAAGGTGGACGTGGCTGCTCCCGAGCGCATTACGCTGAACACCGGCGAGCTGCTGGGCCCCGGCAAGCCCGTGCTCATCGAGGTGAGCACGAAGGACGACTGCTTGCTGGAGCTGAGTGTGAAGTTCCAAGCGACGTCGCCCAAGGCAAACGGGGCCGCAGCGCCCCAGCCTCAGCTGGAGGACGCCGCCATCACGCAGAAGCTGGCGAACGCGTGCCACTCGATCCCGCTACTGACGTACTACGCCTTGAAGCGCACGCTCCAAGCGGAGACTGGGCCGTCCGCTGCTCGCGCGGCGGCAGCCGACGGCGAGGACTGCAACGGCATCGCGGCGCTGGATGGCGATCTGTCGGCCTCGATGAAGATGGAGGGGGAGGAGATGCTGCTGGATGAGATGGATATGTTTTAAGAGCGAGCGAGATGAAGGCAGTGGCGCGTTCAGCGATGGGAGAGGGACGACGTAAGCGCTGCGATAGCCTAGCTGCGGGGATTTGGGAGGGACTAACGTAATCCAGTGCCTGGTCAGTCCCCGTCGGTGCCTTCGTATACGGGCAAGGCTTTCCTCGGAGCTAAGGCTTGCGGGAGTTTGGATCGCGTGCGTTCCTGAGCCTGTGCGATAGCATCCGGGTCAGCCTGGTAGACGTGGCCATCCACGCCCATCAGGAACCTGCAAGAAGCACAGCACAAATGCGGATTAGAGACTCCATGCCGCGTGTTCTGAGGATACAGCAGTCGATAAAAGCGTACGCACCCTTCACTTGCACTCTCCGACAGCTGACCGCGACTGTTGCTGTCGGGTGAAGGCAGACCTGCCTGTGTCCGTGGCGACAGGTAGGGAGCGCTGGCGTGGGTCGGGTTGTTGTTGCTGAGGCTATTGGATCGGTGGCGACCGCCACTGCGCATGGTGCTTTTGTCGAGGGAGCTGGAGCCATCTCCGAGACGGAAGCCTCCGCCGAACACGGGGGCCATCTGGTACGGGTTCTTGTTGGTGATCGGGCCTCCGGACGCGCCCGATGCGTCACGCAGTTGGCTGTTGCAGGACAAGCACTTCTCACGGTCGAGACTCGGCAGCACCCCCGTGCGTTTCTGCGAGTTGGAGCCTCCTCCATGTTGGTGTCCGGCTTGTTTGCCAGTGAGGAAGGCGCTGTCCGGCTCCTTGATCGACCTCTGCGCCTGCTGGATGGACGCGTTCATGCCGTCCGAGAGACTCTTGAGCAGCGCGAGCATCTCGTCCTTGTCGGCTTTGCTCTTGAGCGCGGAGAAGACGTCGTCGCGGTTCATCTTGATGTCGATGAAGGAGCGCAGGTTCTCCACCTGCTGCCGCACGCGCGAGTCGTAGAGCACTTGCTCCTTGACCTCCAGCAGGTCCTTCTTGTCGGCTTTGCTCTCGCCCAGGTGGGTCACCAACTGCTGCAGTTCCTGACTCACGCGCTTGAACTCGTCCTCTTCACCCAGCACGGAGGCCAGCGCCTTGTCCAGCTGGTTGCAGATCTCCTCGTACTTGGACTCGATGATCTCGTCCACCCGCGTGCGGTCCGCCTTGTTCAGCAGCAGCCTCTGGACGTCCTCCACGGCGCACGTGTTGTCGTCCAGCGTGCGGCGCGTCTCCAGCATCATGTCGTGCACGTTGCGCCCCTGCTTGAGCATCTTGTCGGTGCACTCCCGCAGCGCCTCGTCCTTGCGGCGGTTGTCCTTTTCAGCCATCTCCATCCACATGGCCAGCGACATCTTGTCGTGCAGAATGTGGTTCGAGTCCAGGAACAACTCCTTCTCCTCCTCGTTCAGCCGGTCCTCGATCTTCATGGCGAACTGCTTGGTCACCTCCTGGTCCTCGCGGACGAGCGTGAACTGCTGCTCTGTCTGCAGCGCGAACTCGTTCTGGATGGCGCTCGCCTTCTCCACACTCTCCGCCACCTGCTTGAGCTCCTCGTTGTTGGCGCGCACCTGAACAGCCACTTCGTCGATCTGCTTGAGCTGCTCGCTCTGCTTGCTCTGCTCGACCTCCAGCTCGTGGACCTTGGTTCCCACGTCCTCGACGTGGCCCTGCACCGTGATGAGCCTCGAGTTGACGCGCTCCACGTGCTTGGCGGTGTTGCGGCTCTCGAGCTCCATGTCGGCCATCTTGGCGCGCAGCCGGTCGAACTCGTCCACCATGTAGCGCATGGCGTCCGTCTGCATGCGCAGCGCCTTGACCAGCACCTTCTTGGACACGCGCGGCTTCTCCAGCTGCGTCTTGCCGTCCAGCTCCTGCCCCAGCTTCTGCCAGATCTCGGGCGTGCCCAGCCCCACCGACGTCAGCACCGCGTCCAGCTCATTGCGCTGCATGGCGACCTCCCCTCCACGCGCGGTGGTATCGCTGCTGCTCGACTGCTGCGCTGGCTTGGGAGGCTGTTGCTGGTCAGCAAATGCCACGCTGTCGCTCCGACGTCGTCGGGAGTATTTTTATCGGCGACCCTCACCGAAACCCCGAAATGGACGGCGGACTTGACTGGGAAATGCGGCTCGAAGGCGTCGTCACGCGTCGTCGTCCATGCGAAGGCAGTTGGTTATTGCGAGGGGCGGACCGAGACCTCCTCGGAGTGCAGCTTGGAGAGCGACGAGTCGAGGTTGATCACGCTGAGCAGCTGGCCACGTCCACCTGCGTCCACATGGACGCCATGTGGCTCAGTCGGCCCAGCCAGTTCGAAGAAAATCACGCCTGTACACACCGTTTGAGTCGCCGAAGCCGCGAAACACGCAGCCCCCGCGATGACGTTCGTGGCTGGCAATTGCGTCGGATTCCAGAAGCGCGTGAGTGTTTCGCCATAGGGGAGCCCCACGGCCGCACCAATCGTGAAGAGCGAACCGAAGACCCCGCGGGAGATTGGAGCTCCACAGGGCAGCAGACTCGTGCCGAACTTGAGCAGAGTGTAGAGGAACAGCGCGACGTGTGGGTGGTCTGACACCTGCGTCCCCGCGCAGCCAAAATCTAAACGAAGACGGAGCACAAAGTGCTCCGAATCGAAGCGTCGGATCTCTTCCGACACTTCATCGGTCAGCAACCACGCCAAACCCACACTCAACTGTATCAAAGTGGCGCTTGAAACACGGCGGTCCTCATGGTTCATTTCCTGATCGTTGAGTGGCGGGACGACTTCCTAAATTCTGGAAGCTTGGTTTCTGCGATGGTTGGCAAGCAGCGAGTCAGTGATCATGATCGGGTTCCCTTCGCCTGCTGCTTCCCGATCGCTGACAACGGCTCTCCATTTTCTCAAAACGAGATGCACACTCAAATGCTACCGAAGCCGCAGATATAATACAGCCTAGCGCCATATCTCGCGGGCGCGGAGTTCAGGCAAGAGCAATCACAGTCGACCTGGGCTGCGGTCCCTCTTTGACTCACTCGGACGACTTGAGAACCCAAACGCGCACCGTTTCATCGTCACTCGCGCTCGCAATGACGTCACTGCGGATGGGATGGCGCGCCACCACATTGACGACACTCGAATGCCCGTCTAGCGCAGTCGCCAATTTCCCGCTGTCTCGATGCCACACGTACACTTTTCCATCTGCAAACAACCAGTCAGCAACCAACCAGCCAGACACCAACCAACAGGATTCAGAGGCAGCTCAACATCCAACTGGCCAATAAAAACGACTTACCTTCACTTCCGGACACCACCAACTCGTCGTGGGCCCCGCCAAAGCATGGTCGGAGCACATATCGCTGCTCGCGGAGCCTGCGATATTTCGCCACGGTTGACCCGGTGGCGATCTCCACACACAAAATCTCGCTTTGTTGCAGGAGGTTCACGAGCAGATACTTGCCGGAAGAGGAGATGCTGAGGCAGGAAATGGGATGCGCCGTCTTGAGGAACAGCTCGTCCGATTTGTGCGCCATGTCATACACGCGGATCTCGTCGCTTGAAATGAGCACGAACATCTCACTGTCGTGCGTGTCGACGACAATGTCCAGCACCCGCCGCCCGCCCCACTGGTACGCGATAGTGCCTTCCGCTGCGTTCTGGTAGATGAATCCACGTAGAGAGCAACACAAGGAGCTACTTAGAGAGACGCATCCGTGCAAACAGACTCTTTCCGACAGAAATATAGGCGCGTCGTACCCAAAGAATGAGCGACTTGTCGGCGCTGCCGCTCACGAACTGGTTCCCGAGAGGTAGCCACTGCATCTTGGTGACTCCCCCGGCCAAATGCTGAAAGCGCTGGTCACAGGATCCCGTCTAACAGCCACACAGTCAATGAGTTCGTTCTACCTTCAGAACCATTCTATCAACATACAAGACCAAAAGCAAAGCACATCGGCATGGCCTGCCTCTACCAACCGGCACTTACCACTGGATTCCAGAGCTGGATGACGCTGCTGCGTCGGCCACTGGACAGCAAGAACCGACTGTCTGGAGACCACGCGAGACATTCCACGGGGCCCTCGAAGCTCTGGAGCACGCGGAGCACTTTGGATTTCTGCAGAACGCCCACACAATCCAAGCAAAAGTGCTTAGCACCTCATGGTGCAACGCCAAATCGTCCACAGAACTGGGAAGTCTGCGAGCCTTGATGCTTACCTGAGGCGGCTGGCCGTAGCTGAGCGACTCCGCATCGAAATCGAGCTGCCAGAGCACGATGGAGCCATCACGCGAAGCCGACGCCAGGAGCTTGCCGTCGGGCGAGAAGGCCAGCTCCCACACGTCGTCCGTGTGCTTCAGCAGGATCTCCGTGCACTCGGCCGTCACGTTTTCAGTCAGTTTCGGCGGTGGCACTCGCAGATCAGCCTCCGGTCCGTCCTGTACCAAGCGCTAGACACCAAATCTGGTCACCAACAGACACAGCAGCGCAGCCTCATAACAACCGCAGAAAGGCACACACTCACGCGTAAAACTCCTTCCGGGATGATCTCGTCCGGACTCACGAGGCACTCGATGCGCGCGCGCAGATCTTCGTCCTTCCACGGCATCTGGGCGCGCTCCGCCATCTCCTCCGCAACTTTACACAGCAGCAACTCCGCCAGCTGCTTCACCTCTTCTTCGCTAGGAGCGTACACAGGCAAGATCTCCTCCTGGAAGGTGCGTAGCGCCGCACTCACCTCCTTCCTCAGCAGAAGGTCGATGTATTTGCGCTGCAGCAACAGCAGCGCCGCCTCTCGCGTGGCCTGCGCCGACCTCATGCGCAATTTGTCGCTCCCGTCACCGGGAACGACGAGTTGCAGCGCGAGATCCCACTCCTGGCCGCGCACATGCTCCTGGAAGCGCTCCATGGCGAAGGAACACAGCTGGACCGCAGCCTCGCGCTCCAGAGACGCCGCCGCGTCGCGGTAGCCGAGGTCGTACAGCTCGCGCAGCAGCAGCCGCGCCCACTTCTTCTGCTTCTTCTGGCTCCAATTCTGCTCCTCCGAAGGCCGCGAGAGCGCCTCTGCACTGCCTGCAGCCCCGTGCTCCGTCCCATTGTCGACCGCTCCGTCCTCCGCGTCGAATGACGCGCGGCGCTTGCGCTTGCCGTCGTCCCTCCCGCTCGTCGGCGCCATGCCCGCCGCACTCGATCTCGGGGCTTTCACTGTTTTCTCCTTCAACAAGCGAGAAGCGAATCAGTTGGGGTTTGGAGATGGGTGAGCCTAGGTTTTGAAGATACCACCGTGAAATGCGAGTAGGGTTTAGAACCCCACGAAGCAACTATAAAACCCTAACATCAATCTCAACTTATGACAATAGGGTTTGCAACCCCACCTTCTCCTGTGATTCTGATTTGAGCTCGGATCCCGCCACTCGTCCGTCATCTTTTTCTGTGCTGAATGTGAATAAATGGGGATCGGAGCTCCTCCCTTCTGCAACATGCTGCTGGGTGCGCTTGCCGCCACTCGCCATTCGCGCTTCTCCCTCGGCCCCCAGACCCGCCGCTGCTTCTCTCTGCGTCCCGCCCCTCTGTGTGCGCGTGCCATGTCGTCCTCCTGCCGCTCGCCGTCCCCCCGCGCGGCCCCGAAGCGCCCCAAGTTCCCCAAGAACCCGGCGTTCCCCGACGAGTTCCTGCGCAAAGTGCCCAAGTCGGACTTGCACTGCCACTTGGACGGCTGTCTGCGTCCTCAGACGCTCATCGATCTGGCGCGACAGCAGGGCGTTGAGCTGCCCACGTACGACCCGGCGGAGCTGAACCGCGACGTGTTCAAGGAGACGTACGCGAGCCTGGAGGAGTACCTCGTGTGCTTCTCGTTCGCGTCGGCCGTGCTGCGATCCAGCGCGGCGTTGGAGCGTGTGGCCTACGAACAGGCTTGCGACCAGTACGCGCTGGGCGTTCGCTACTTCGAGACGCGCTTTGCGCCTCAACTGAACGCCGTGCCAGGCGAGCTGTCGCTCGAAGACGTGCTGCTCAGCGTGAATCGCGGCTTGCAACGCGCCACGGACGAGTTCAACGCGGCGGACGAAGACGTGCGCTCTGGCCTGGCGCCGCGCTTCGCATACGGCATCATCGTGTGCGCCATGCGCTTCTTCACGGCCGAGTTCTCGCCGTACTACCAGCAATTCTGCGAGGTGCACCGCCTGGAAGACCCGCATCGCCTGTACGGCTTGGCGTCCATGGCGCTCATCACGCAGGCCTACGCCACCAAGGTGGAGCACGGCGTGCCGGTGGTGGCGCTGGACATCGCCGGCGCTGAGCGCGGCTATCCCGCGCACGACCACGTGGAAGCCTTCGCCTTCGCGCACAAGAAGTTCCTGCACAAGACGGTGCACGCCGGCGAAGGCTACGGCCCGGAGAGCATCTTCGAGGCCATCACGGACCTGCACGCGGAGCGGATCGGCCACGGCTTCCATCTGTTCCACCACGAGGCCATCGAGAAGCCTGACCTGGACGAGGAGCAGCGCAAGGCCTACTGCCACGACCTGGTGCAGTACCTGGGCAACTCCCGCACGTGTCTGGAAGTCTGCGTGTCCAGCAACCTGCAGACGGTGCCGGAGATGCAGCAAGACGCCACGAAGCACCCGCTGCGCGAGATGCTGACCAGCAAGCTGGCTGTGAGTCTCTGCACCGACAACTGCACGGTGTCGCACACGGACATGCTGCGGGAGGTGCGTCTGGCCTGCGACGCCTTCCTGCTCACGCCGCACGAGCTGCGTCGCATCTTGATCACGGGGTTCAAGCGCTCCTTCATGGCCGGCGACTACGTGGACAAGCGCGCCTACACGCACCACGTCATCGACTACTTCAACCACCTCGTGCGCGAGTTCGACCTCGACGACTCGTCCAGCAGCGAGAGGGACTGAGGCGGCAAAACACAAGCAGCACGCTCTGGTAAGTGGTGGGTGGATATACATACGCTCTCTCTCTCTCTCTCTCTCCTTTCTCGCTGCTTCCCTAGCTGATAGTCGCCTGGTAGGACCTCGAGGCTTCACCGCTTGGCGCGGACCTGCTTCTCCTTGCGACGGCCCACCGCAGACGCGGTCTTCTCCTGGATCTCCGAGATCTTGCAGGGGCGCAGCACGTCGTCCTGCTGCGGCTCATCATTGTCGGAGTCGCCAAAGTCTTCGGCCGTGGGGGGCGTGGGACGCAGCAGCACGCCCCCTGAGCCCGCAGCGGCAGTCGCGAGGCCCCCTCGAGGCCGATCGCCGTTGCGGGAGATGCGGGCGTGGCCCGTGGCGTCGTGGGAGTCCGCCTTCATGGACGGATTGCGCGGCTGCTGGGCGCCCAGCGCCGCCGCCGCCGGCGCGTTCGTGGCGATGTTGTGGATGTCCACGAGCTCGCCCACGCGCTGCTCGATGATGCCCAGCAGCTGCGCCATCGTCACGTCCGTGAGGCCTTGCGCCACTTGCGCCGCGAAGGCCTCGTCGCTCGGGTGCTGCAGCTTGTGGAAGAGCGCTAGCGCCCCAGCCTTCGTGACCTCCGTGGCCTCCGCAGCCTCGCCGTAGCGCGCTTCGAGTCGTGCCACCTTCTGCCGCGACTTGTCGATCTGGTCCTCGAGCTGTTGCTTCAGAGCGCGACGATGCGCGTCCTCGGCCGACCCCGCGGAGCCGTCGCGCGTCTGCTCGCGCACCTGCGCCTCCAGCCCGTTGTTCTCCACCTCGAGCGCCTCCATCTCCGTGCTCAGCTCGTTGATCATGTTGAAGAGCGAGAAGTTCTTCTCCTCAGCGGCCAGCAGCGTGGCCACCAGCACCTGCGGGTCCTTCTCGCCCGTCTTGCGCTTGATCTTGGCCAGCCCTTCCTGCGCCGTGCGGAGCCGCTCGCTCTGCCTGCGCAGGTCGCTGGCCTTCTCCTGCAGCAGCCACTCGGTCTTCTGCGTCTCGTCGCGCAGCTTCACGTCGGGCGTGGACAGCAGCTTGAAGGCGCCAGGCAGCGGTCGACTGCCGCTGCTGGCCATCGGCGAGCCGGAGCTCTCGGACGTCGCGCTGCCATTGAGGAAATGCGGGCGCGACGGACTCTTGGGCGTGCGCAGCCTCGGGATGTCGCGGATGGTGGCGCGGTCCTCGGCCAGCTGGCCGGTCTTCTCGCGCCAGCCGGCCTCGAAGTCGTCGCCGTCCTCGTTGAGCTGCCGACGCAGCGCGTCGCTCTGGCGATTGGCGCGGTCGCGTGCGTCTCCCGCCGCCTGCGCCGCCTGCGTCATCTGCGCCGCCTCCGCCTGGGCCTGCGCCGTCTCGCGCTCCAGCTTGTCCAGCACGGCGCCTTGCTGCACCTTCTCGCGGCGCAGCGCCTGGATCTGCTCGCGCAGCGCCTTGTTAGCGTTGCACACCTCGTTGTAGCGGGTCAGCACCTTGTCCAGGCGGTTCTCGAGCGTGCGCAGCGGCTTGAGCTCCGTCGTGGCCGCGCACAGCTGCGCGTTCGTGGAGTCGCAGAGCGCTTTGCGCGCGCGGAAGTGCTCCGTCCGCAGCGAGCGCAGCGCCAGGTCCAGGTCGTGCGAGCGGCGGCGCTCCCCGTCCAGCCGCTTGGCGTACGTGTCGCCCTGCTGCATGAGCGCCGACACGCGTTCGCGGAACATGGGGCTCTCGAGGCGCGACGGACTCAGCGGGATGCTCTGCACGTCCGGCGGGAACACGCGCGGCGTGCGGCCGGCGCTGCTGGCCAGGTGGTAGCGGTTGCCGTTGCCATGGGAGCCGCGAGGGCTGAAGACGCTGGTCGTGGCGCCGCCCGCGGAAGGCGCGTTGCTCATGGCGTTCGAGCGGCGTCCAGGAAGCGCTCGATTGCTGGATGCAGCTCGAGGCGCCGCTCTCCGGAGCTAAAAGTGGCGACGAGCGCTCCGAAACCATCGGCCGCCGCTTCCTCGAGGGGGAAATGGCTATTTTCGAAGGCAGACGCCTCCACCTGGGCCAGAACTCGTCTCCATCTCGAGCCTTGCAGCTGCTGCTGACCGTCGTCGAGTGCTGGCAGCGTCTTGAGCTGAAGGACAGAGAGCGTCAGTCTGGAGCAGGGCGAGGAGAGGCCGTCAGGCCCTCGTGAGATGGAAATATAGACTACATTCATGCGCAGGAGGCCCCAAGAGCCGATCTCTCCCTCCCTACCCACGTCTGGCTGCTGCTTTGAAGACTGCCCTTCGGATCGTGCTGGTTCTGTTTCTCTTGCGCTGGCTTCGCGACGAGCTCAGGCAGTCAGTACTTGTCCATGGACGAGCCGCGGTAGGACGACCCCGGGCTCTCGCGAACGTACGCGCCGCCCTCCTCGTTCGTCGGCTTCACGTCGCGGACGCGGCCTTGCATGGCGTCCACGCAGATGCTGAGCCCCACGGGAAGCAGCATCACGCCGTTCAGCCAGGCGCAGACCGCCGCGCTCATCAAGACGCGGAAGAAGCAGTCGCCCGCGGGCTGGAACACCGGCGCGGCCACCAACGCCAGCGCCGCGATCGCCACGAACTTGGGGATGGCGACGCCCAGCGTCCACGAGGCCAGCAGCTGCGTCAACGCCTTCTTCGCGCACGCGTCTCCAGCTGGCACGCTGCCCGTCTCGTCCTTGACACTGCGCGCCTTGGCGAACAGACGAGCGAAGTGGCCCGAAAAGCCCACGGAGAAGGCGATGGCCACCGACAGACTCAAGACCGAGAGCGAGTTGAGCGGCACGCCGATCGGCTCCATCAATCCCGCGACCTGGACGACTGTGACCGCCGCGATGAACGCGACGGCGAGCGCATACCAGAAGCGGCCCAGGACCAGGCCCTGCAGCAGAAACACAGCGACCACCGAGACGCCGATGGCCACGTACGCATCGCGTCGAACGGTGCGGAACTGCTCCAGGAAGAGGTACCCAGGCGAGTAGACCCACACGTCGACGCCCGTCTGGTCGCTGATCCACTCGGCGATGTGGCGAGCCTGCGAATACGCCGCGATCTCCGCCTCTTGGCCCTTTTCGAGAGACCCGGAAGCCGCTGCAATGCTGCCAACCACCTTGTAGGCGAAGCCCGTGACCTCGTCTCCGTAGCCTGTCCCGTTGAGGGTCACGTGAAGCGTGGAGCTGTCGGTCATGAGCGGGATCGGAGCACTGTCGATGCTGAACTGGCCGTGGTACCGCGTTCCTGCCGCGTAGGAGCACAGCGGACCGGCTGCGGCGGTCGAGAACATGCTGAACAACGACATGAACGACTCTCGAGGCAGCGATTCCACGTCCGTCGGGTCCGCTAGGCACGACGGAGCCAGCAGCGAGCGCGTCAACACGTACTCCGAGCTGTTATCTTCCGGCAGGAGGGGGGAATACGTCAAGTTATTGCCTCGATCCACTCGACAGCACTCGGTGGCGGGACTCACGAAGCTCCAGAAGTCGTCCAGCCACGAGCGCACCTCAGCGTTTTCCTTCAGAAACGTGACATTGCCGTTGCCCTGAGTCACCAGCGCCTCCAGGATGCTGGGGATGGACAGATCGTCGCAGAGCTCCTTCGAGCTGCACAACTTGGCTTGGGCGTCGGCGTCGTTTGCCAGGTCGTTGAATCCGTCCGGGTTTCGCTCGTAGCCAGCCTCCACCACGAAGTAGACCGGGAATTGCGCAGCCGACAAATCGTACTTCGCAACGGCACGGGAGTACGCGTGCAGATACGAGTCGGTCGGGAAGAACGACGTCAGTGGAAGACCACGATGCAACGATTCGATGGAGACGATGGCCCCAAGAGTGCACGCCGTGAACACGAAGAGCACGAGCACCTTCACGATTTTGTTCGCCAGTAGACTCACGTAGCCGGCCACGAAGCGGTCCATGAGATTCAACTTGGGCGTGACGTACGAGCTCCCCGGGAACGACGAGGTCTCCGTCGCGCCCGTGTTCTCGTCCTCCGACAGCCGCGGACGGCGAGCGAACGACGCGCGTTTGCAGCAGAGCACGTCGTACGTGCCGCTGAGCTCACGGCGCTTATCCAGCGCCACGATTGCCAGGAACATGGTCATCTGGAGAACGACGCTCGCCACAAGCCCGACGGCCAGGAACGCCGCAAGCCACTGAGCGGCCGGCATGGCGGAGTACGCGGCGATCGAGATGATCACGCACTCGCAAGTCGCCGTCAGCATCAGGCTGGGTCCAATATGGCCGGACGCTTCGCACAGCAGCACGCACGTGATCTCGTGGATCCCAAAGTCGTTGTCTTCGAGTCCCATAAACAGCGAGCGCTGTTCCTGTCGCAGTTCCTCCTGCTTGAGCGCGACCGCGTTGAGGATCAAGAAGATGTTGCCCGTGCCAATGGCTAGCGTCACCAGCGGGAACACCACTACGGTCACCAACTGCAGCTTGAGGCCAGTCCACGCAAAGAGCCCCAAGGTCGCAGTCACCGCCATCAGAAGGCAGCCCACCCCCAGCAACCCCACGCCGATCTTGGACGTGTGGAAGAAATGGCGATCCAACTTCCAGCAGTTGAGACCCAGCACAACATACACCGCCATGAAGGCGAAGCCAGCCACGCCCGCCTTGAAAATGACCTCGAGACCGGACGCCGCCGCGAACGCGTCTTCCCCAGAGGTCCCAGCCGAGTAGAAGACGTCGTAGAGCTCATTCTCTGCCGCTTCCGTCTGCATCCGCGTGATGAATGCGCGTTCCCACTCGATCGCGCGCTCGTTCTTGGCCGCATCTGCGTGATTGACCACCAATGCCGTCGAGAACAGCGCCGTGGCCTCAGTCAAGTACGCTGGGACGTCTGGGGACGAATCCTCGGTGGAAAGCCCGCCCAAATACGTCGACAACTCCGCCATCGGCGCGCCGAAGCTCGAGACACACGGACAATCGCCCATACTCGTCGGAACCGAGGCCCCCGACGCTTCCACTTGCGTCTGCAGCTCGCGACAGGTCTCCATGTCCGCTCGGAACGGGTCGTTCGCGCAATTGCTCAAGTGCTGAGCTTCCAGGCCGTACGTCGCATACAGTTCGAAGTGGCTCATGCTGTTCTGGAAATACTGCGTGATGGCGTTCACCTGGCAGGGCGAACCCGACCCGTCTTTCAGGCAGACGTCGCTCAGCGAGACGCTGCTGCCATCGCTTTCGCTACTGGCGACCACGTTCTCAGCCACGAGTGCTTGCAGACGGATCGCCTCCTTCAGATACGCTGAGCGGGTGACGCCACCGCCGTCTTTGGTCACCAAAACCAGCCGCTCGACGCGGTCCACGGGCCCCAGCGTCTCGCCAAAGCGCGTGCTCTTCTGGGACACGTCGCTGGCTTCAGCTGCCCAGAGCTTCATGGGGTCCGTTTCCAGCTGCAGACGCACCAAGCCGCTCGAGCAGCAGATCACGAGCATCAGACCCAGCAGCACGATGTAGTACGGATGGTTCCCCGTGGCCACGAAGTCTCCCCAGCGCTTGAGACGCGTCGTGAGCCAATGGTCCACGACTCCCAGACCACCCAGTTCGTCCAGATTCACCAGCGACAGCGCTCCAGGCCCCACGGTCACAAGAGACTGATGGCCACCCACAATCGAGTGGCGCTTCTTCCTGCCGTAGCGTGTGGAGTACGCCACACCAAGCGCCAGCACTGTAGCTGCGAAGAAGGCAAACACTGCCAGCAGGTAGTTGAGCACAGCGAAGCTGGAGCTCTGGACGTTACCCGACAGCTCCGTCAGTAGGGCAGCCACTTTGCTGTCTGCAGTGGAGCTGCTGCCACTGGAAGCCGTGCTGTCTGTAGTGACCGTCCCCACGTCAGAGAAGCTGGCTGAACTACTGTTGGTGCTGGTGCTGTAGCAGGCGGCCTGATACTCTCGCGATTCGCCCTCGCTAACGGCACACAACGCGCCACAAACATCCACACAGGACTCCAGTCGCGTGTCCATCGGCTGGAAGCAGTCCGTCACGTTACTGCTGCCTTCATCTCCACAGGGACAGATCGTGTCTTCCTGCTCCGTCTCCGAAAGCTGCTGCATGGTGGTGAAGTTCACTTGGGCTGGAGACCCCACGGCATTGAAGCTGTAGGCGCCTAAGTACTGCAGCATGTCCGGGCCCGTCGGCGAGCAGTTCTCCGTGGCGTTGCCACACACCAGAGCCGTGAAAGCCGTGTCGGCTTCGCAAAAGTCGTGGAGATCTTGAACCAGGTCGCTCCCCACGTAGTACGTGGCCTCCTCCACGGCCGGGAAGACCTCGTCTGCGTGGTCGACGTCTCCGTCCATGAGTCGCACTTGTGTGACGTCCAGGAAGAGGCTATTGCTGGGGTGGCACGAGGACTGGCACCACATATTGCGCAGGTTCTGCTGGCAGGACGAGCACAGCCCAGGCAGCTCTCGCATCTGCAGACTCAGCGTCTCGAACTGCCGCTCTGTGCAGCAGAGCAGCTCCTCTCCAGCGCCGAGCACCGTGTCCTCGTACAGCATGGGGCAGTCCATCTGGAATCTGCCCTGATTGCCCTCCGACCACTCCGAGAAGTTGTTCGCGAAGCCTTGAGCGTTCGCGTCTTCCACGGCGATGGGGAAGTATTGCGGCGGAAGGGACGCGCCTGGCGTCGTCACGTTCACGTAGGCGGCGTCGAAGGCCACGCAGTAGCCGCTGGCCTGCTGATAGCTCCCCAGGGTCGAGAGCTGCGTCACGCCGTTCAGACAGTCGGCGCCGCTCGAGTATTTGCACGTCGTGAGCTGCTGCTTCAGCGTCGTCAGCGCCGCCGCGTCATCAGCCAGCACCGCGCTGTACGCCTCCATCTCAGCTGCTGCTGCTGTCGCGTCGGTCTTGAGGCCTCGCAGATGGGCGGACGAGTCGTCGTTGCTGTCCCCTCCCCCGTGTCCTCCACCCACCATGACGCTGTTGATGATGGGCAGCATCGCCAAGGCGAACAGCGTCGTCGTCCAGAGCTGAGGCGGGTGGAAGCCGCTGCCCGCGATCTCGCTGGTCGTGGTCTTCACACGCAGCAGCAGAGCGCGGCGACGCGACCCGCGCTTCCACTGCAGACGCGGGAGGCCGCGGTCGGTCGTCTGCGTCTCGCGTTCCCGGGGCGATCGCACCGCCGACGCGCCGACGCCATGCGCCGCAGCGGCCTGCGCGGCTTTCGCCTTGGGGCGCGGGAACTCGACGTCGCGACGATGGAGGAAGCGACGGCCGTGGAAGCCCAAGGCCAGCGCCAACACGAGCGACAGCCCGACGGCCACGAGCCGCAAGTAGGTGAAGAAGATGATGGTGAGCTCCGCGAAGAGCGCCTCGAGCCACGCGCGGAAGCAGGGCGTCGCGATGGCCACGCTCACGGCCGCGAACAGCCACATAGTGCGGGACGGAGCTGCTGGAGAGCGGAAGCTTTGATCCCCCTCGACCGGCTCCAATAGCCAAATGATGGCGGGCAGGCATGGCGTCGTGGGATCGGGACGCTTACGCGGCCGCCCCCTGTTGAGTGGCGCTACTGCCAGTGTCTGGAGATCCCACTGTTGCAAAAGTTGCCCATAAAAGTGGTTTATCGCGTTTGAGAGGGAGCTCAGGATGTGCAACAACGCAGCAGACTTGCGGTTTGTATGGGGCAGTTGGGAGACTTTGGAGAGAGCACGATTTTCGGCCGAAAGAGTGATTAGGACTGCAAAACCTGCAACATTTGATTGCATCTGCGCTGTTTGCCAGGTTTGGACGGGCGGATTCATGGAAGACGAGATGGCACCTGCACCGACCGCTGGCAAAGATACCGATTAGAAACGCGACCGCCTGCCTCGACTCACAAACTGGGAGGCTCTTGGGAAGCGCGGAGGAATCTTTTTCCATGAACACAGGCAGTTCAACTTCGCATTGGGCCCAAACGTCGCCCATCGTGGCGTATGGTGGCTGTTGCCATTCGAATTGGAACGAGAAAACGCAACCCGGTCAGAAGAGTTGCGCGGCTTGCGAGTGAGATCAGATGGCCTGGGAGGGGGCGTCCAAACGGGCCAGGCAGGCAGGCAGCATCAGCGCCAACCTAACCTCTTGCAAGAGAGCAACTTGGTTTAACCGGTCCGAGGCAGACGTTGGATGGCATCCAGACAGAGAGAACCTTGCTTTTGAACCTTGCTTTTGACCGGTTCAAACGCCGGTTGGGAGCTTATTTACGGGACGCTGCCGACGCCCCCTGCCGCGCAAAAGCGTACCCATGTAACATGTCGCAAAGTGTAGTGGATCCTCCGTGGTTTCACCAAGATCAACTGCGACATGCTTGTCAACGTTGCGAAAGGCACCGCTCGCTCCCTTCAGCTTGGCGGGGGAGCCACGTGACGTGATACATGGTCTGATTTAAAGTGGAGCCATGTTGGCCTCGCGGCACTTCGCCTCGTGGGTTTGAAGGTGCAGAGAGAGAGGAAGCGCTCGGGTACATCGAAGGAGGGGCGCATGCAGCCCTCTCCAACGCAGAACATGGCGGTGGTGATGGTGCAAGGGGTATCGATTCGTTCATAAATGCATAACGTCCAGTACTCGCTCGACACTTGAAGCGACGCTCAGTCAAAAACGTCAAGCCGTTGCCATCGCCTTTTGCAACGGACTTTTGCATTGCGAAGACCCATAAGCAGTGCTGCCTCGGTTATTTTACCCACGATGCAAAACCTCTGCCATCGGTCCTTAATGAAAGGTAACTATTAGTGTTTGCTTTCTAGTGACATCCATGGTTTATTCCCCCCCCCCCATATCGACGTAAAACACCATCACTAGCAAACTATAAACACCTCCTAGCTCTCAGGCCAGTCAATCGCTCATGTCTTCGTCCTCCGCTTCGCTCGCAGGACGCCGACGGTGCTGCGCCTCGGCCGCGTACAGTTGGCGCAGCTCCTCCGCCGTCTGCGGGGGCTTCTCCATCAGGCGCTGCAGTTTCCGCGTGGGGGTGCAGTCTGTGCCGCTGACCAGACACGCCAGTTCGTAGGCGCGCGCGTAGGCCTGGCTGGCGGCCTGCAGGTCGCCCAGCACCACCTGCACCTGCGCCAGGTTGTCGTAGTAGATGGTCTTCTCGTGGTGCGCCGCCGGCACGACCACGTTCATGTAGGCGATGATCCGCTCCCAGACCTGCGCCAGTGCGCGGCGATGCATGGCCGCATCCACCCCGGTCCGGAACGCCGAGGTCGCCGCAGCCTCGCAGCCGATGGCGTCTAGCGCCCAGAAGAGCAGGTAGTGGCGCTCATGCAGCACGCCGCGACTCACCACAGCGTCCACTTCGGCCAGCGACTCCGGGAACCCGTTCTCCAGCAGATCCAGCTCGGCCGACAGGATGCGCGTGCGTTCTGCAGCATCTGCGATCTTCCCGCAGCTTTGACACCGCCACTCGAACTCGAGCTTCTGCTGACCAGGGACGTTCGATCGCACGGGATACGGCAGCATCACTCCTTGCGCACAGGCCGCAGCAGGACAGCGCACCGCCCGCGTCGTGTCCGGCAGGGACACGCAAGCCTCGCAGGTGCAGACGAAGCCGTAGGACTCGAGCATCGACGCTTGGCGCTCGGGTGTCGGTCGGTAAAAGAAGTTGCCGTAGTCGATGGACAGCGCGTCGCCAGGCGCGATGGGACGGATGGCCGTCATCCAGAGCGTGGCGTCGAAGGTGGTGAAGCTACAGTTGGGCACGCAGTTGTGCTCCATTCGACAGGCCGACAGGAACAGCCCCGAGCCGCCCAGGTTCTCCAACTCGTGCGAGTTCGTGTTCAGCACGTCGATGAGCGTGGCCATCTGCTGGTCCGAGAAGCCCGGCGGGAAAATATCAGGCAGTTGACGCCGCAATTGGGAAGCCGCCTGCAGAGCGCGCTCCTGACCAGCGCACGCCAGACTCAGCACTTCGTCCAGCGCGTGGGCGTTGCGCTCGTACAGGGCGAGGCACTTGAGGATGCACCTCGCGCGATCCACCTCTTCGATGGCGTCCAGCGTCGCCATGATGCCCACAACCACGTTGCGGCGGCCCACGCTGTCCTGGAGGCGCGGAGAGTACATGACCTTGGGTGCCCCCGTGCGCTCGCAGTGGCAGCGATGCCGTGACGGCGTCGACGCGTCGCCAGCTGCCGAGCGGAGCTCCTCGCAGCCGCCGCAGAGGTCCGTGCTCCACGGAGCCGACACGAAGGCCTGCTCGCTGAAAATCACCTGGCCGGGCTGGAAGGCGCGCTCGCTGAAGACCACCTTGCCCTTGACGGCGTCCAGCGCCACGCGCACACCGCACGCGTCGAAGGCCGGAGCGCTCGCCGCCATTTCCACTCGCAACTTGTCGCTGACGTCTTTCAACCGCCAGTCATGCGCGGAAAGGGGTGCTGTATTTGAGTGATCGCGGTGTGTTTTGTCTATGTCCCGTAATAAGTGGCTTCGATCAGACGTCAACATCACGATGATTTACCTCCAGAAAATGCTTCTCTCAATTATTTCGGGCCATCCATTGACGAATGGCGAACATGCCCATGAACATGCCCATGAACATGCCTTGCATCCCCTTCGTTCGCCTCGCTGCTGCATGACGCTCTGTGCTCTGTGCTCAGCACGTTGCTGCCTTTTCTAACGCTCTATTTATTAAAGGGGAGATCCTACAGTGCCTGCTCTGCCAAACTGCACGTCGACGCTCCCAGCGCGAGCCCACAGACGCCAAGGACTCGTGCCATGCAGATGCCACTCCAAAACCGCGCCTCGAGTCTGCCGTGTGTGTGTATGTGTAGTTGTGCTGCAGCTTCGGTCGCCGCTGGCCCTTGAGTGCGTCGACTCGGTGTCTCCTGCGCTTCGTCGGTAGAACTCCCTTGGCCGCCCCTCCGAACGCCCGCAGCCCCGAGACAGACGCAAGCAGCGACGTCGTGCAGCAGCGCGAGTCCTGGCAGCTCTGGCGTCTAAATATACGGCGTGGACGACACGTCCACCTTGGATTGCGACGTGTTGGAGCCGAACGAGAGTGTGGGCGCCTCGTACGTGAAGCCCGTGAACATGCTCTTGGGCAGTCCAGAGCCGCCAGCCGACTTGCTCAGCGGCGTCCCGCTCACAGGCAGCTCCGTGAACTCCTTGTCGAAGTTGGACGTGTCTCCCTCCTCCTTGGACTGCGGGTCCGACGGCTTGAAGGGCGGCTCGGCCCACAGCAGACCGTCCCAGTCCACGGAGCGGAAGAAGCGGTGCGCCTTCACGTCGGCCGCGCCGCGACTGCCCAGGCGCTTCTCCGGCTCGCGGTGCAGCAGCAGCTGGATGAGCGACGCTGCGTCGCGACTCAGGTAGTTGGGGATCTCCAGCGGCGCCTCGCGGATGCGCGCGAACAGCTCCTGGCGATTGCGTGTGTACCACGGAGGCAGCCCCGTGAGCATCTCGTAGAGCACCATGCCCAGTCCCCACCAGTCCACGGCAGTACCGTGGCCCTTGCGCGCCAGCACCTCGGGCGCCAGGTACTCGGGCGTGCCACAGAGCGACGTGGCGCCGCTGTCGATCTCCGTGACCTCGTCCTTCGCGAGCCCGAAGTCCGCGAGCTTGATGTGGCCCATCTCGTCCAGCAAGATGTTCTCCGGCTTGAGGTCGCGGTAGACGACGCCCAGCGAGTGCAGGTGCTCCAGGGCGACGACCAGCTCGGCGGCGTAGAAGCGCGCCATCTGCTCGTCGAACTTGCCCATGCGCGAGAGATGGAAGAAGAGCTCGCCGCCCGGACAGTAGTCCAGCACGAAGTAGAGCTTGGCCTGTGTCTGGAAGGCGTAGTGCAGCCCCACGATGAACGGGTGGCTGGCCACGCTGAGCACGCGGCGCTCCGTCTTGGTGTGCTCGATCTGCTTGCGCTTGAGCAGATGCGACTTGGTCAGGATCTTCATGGCGAAGATCTTGCTGTTGTTCTTCTTGCGCACGAGCGTCACCTTGCCGAACGAGCCCTTGCCGATCACGCGGATGAGCGTGAAGTCCTCCAGACAGATCTTGTCGTCGAAGTTCGTGCTCTCCACGAGCGCGTTCAGCTCCTTGGCCAGCGCCCCGTTGGACGTGGGCGGTTCTTCGGGGGAGCTCATGGCTGCTGTGTTGTGCTGTGAGGGAGCGACGTCGAGTCAGTCGCAGGCGCGATCGAGAGAGACGCAGGTAAAACGAGAGGAAAGCGCGCAGTGCGAGCGGCAGCTAGGTGTTAGCAGCCGGAAGCACGCGCGGGTCCTGCTCGTAGTAGGTTGAGAAGTGACAGACGCAAGCGCGGACGCACCAGCTCGCGATAGACAAACGGCCAGACGATCACGCGGCAGTCAGTCGGACAGTCGCCCGGTCTCCGCACTTGACGTCGGTCCCGATCTCACGCTCGCAGCCTTTCGTGGAGTCGTTCGTTCTTCCGCCCCGCACTTCTGGCGTGGCTTCGCTGTTCTGTCGGGTCTGGCTGACGACACGCCTCGGGCGCTCTCTGGCTGGCGCTTGGCTGAGGCGGAGGCTCCGCGGGCGTCTTGTCGTTGCGCTCGCTGCTGGCTCGGTCAGTCCCGAGTGGCGTTCCCTTTGGTCCGTCCTCTCCCCCCTTCGCCCCTTCGGGGTCTGACTCCAAACCTGGGAACCCGCGGGTTTCTACCTCGGGTGTGTGGGTTGAATCCGAAAATACGCTAAAATCCAGTCGCGAGACCCACAAAGGACGGAGCGATTTCGGATTGTAGACGCAAGCTTCACTGCAAATTACGGAAAGCGCGAGACTTCCTGGAGAGATACGACATGGCACAAAAGCGAGGGACTTCTACCCGAAACAAGCACCCTTTTCGCGTGGGACAGATCCAGCCGACCTGTCCTTTTGGGTTCCCTCCAGCGCATGTACACTTGTTCCACGGAACTTGTGTAAACCGTCGGGACATTTCCAGGAGCCATCCGACAAAGCACAAGCAGCAGACGACAGACATGCTCGCCGTTGACCTGGAGGCCGACGCCCCGCGCAGCTACGACCTGTACGACGGCGACAGCGACGCGGCGTCCGTCGGGGAGCGACTCTTCCCCGTGCGCGCCACGTGGGACGAGCGGCGGCAGCTGGCCGTGGACATCTCCAACCTGGCGGCGCCCGATCTGGCCGGCGTGCTGCTGCTCATCCGCAACTTCCCCAAGCCGACGACGCTCGAGACGCGGGAGCTGCTGGCCAGTGAGGCGCCTGTGACGCCGTGGGAGGCACAACACCCGCAAGACGCGATGATCCCTCGTGCCCCCAGCGCAGCGGGCTCCGACGCCATCCAGTTGGAGTGCGGTTTCCATCTGGACACCGCCGACATTGAGCTGTTGCGTCAGCTGCGCCAGTACGTGGACGACTGCTACGTGCCACACTTTGTGCCCAAGGAGAACTGCGGCGTGTGCGAGGGGCTGTGGTCCTGCGGTCGCGTGCTCTTCTGCGGCAACGACGCATGCCCCGTGCGCATCCACGAGGAGTGCTTCGGCGTCGTGCTGCGCGAGAAGCTGGACGGGCCATGGCGCTGTCCGTCGTGTCTACTGGGTCACCAGCTCATGTGCGCCGTGTGCATGCAATACGGAGGCGCCCTCAAGCCGCTGGCCGTCCCGGAGACGACGTCGGCCGCGGCAACAGGCGAGCAGGAACAGAAGTGGGTGCACGTGCTCTGTGCGCTGACGATCCCGGAGCTCGTGATGCGCGACGTGCCGTCTATGGAGCCCGTGGACGGCTTCGAGGAGATCGACAACAGCCGCTTCCGCTACTTGTGCGCCATCTGCCGCAAGCGCGGCGGCGCTTCCGTCATCTGCGAACAGGATAACTGCAACGTGGGCCTCCACCCGCAATGCGCGGCCGACGCCGGACTCATGATCGGCAACGAAGGCAATTTGCTGGGTGTCTACTGTGAGAAGCATCTGCCCAGCTCTCGCATTCCTGGCGCCAAGCGCTGGATCAGTGACGAGGACCTCGTGGAGGAAATCATGAGCGAATACTCCATCGACGAGGACTTTGACGACGACAGCCTCTTCTCGCCCCGCTTTGGAAGCGACGCCGAGCGCTTCGCCTTCGCGCTCGAGTCCACGCCCTATTTGTACTGCAAGCAACGGCTGTTGGGCTCCACAGCCACGCTGCGCTTCGGCCCGGCGCCCTTCTCTTCCGACTCGGCGGTGCCCAGAGATCTCGACAGCAAGGCACTCGCAGGCGCCAAGGTCACCACGAACGCCTACGCCGCGCCGGCGATGGTGGTGCAAGGCATGAGTACACAGAGACCCATGGCGTTCCCTCCGCCGCCGCAAGCTGCTGCTGAGAGGCGACTGGGTCTGCCCGAGTTCCCTCAGGGGAATGCCGTGGTGGGCGCCATCGTGGATTACCTCCCCAAGCAGCAGGACGGTTGGCAGCGAGCCCGCGTGCTGGAATGGGACGCCGAGAAGAAGATGCACCTGGTGCAGGTCGTCGCCTCCGGCCAGAAGCTCTGGGCGAAGTTGAGCACAGACAACACGCTGGTGCTGTATCTACCCGATGAGGAGAACGTCGTGGACGGGCCGAGGGTGAAGCTCGTCCGGCCAGTGACCCAGGGCAGCGTCGAGTGGCGCCCCAAGCCACGCCAGTTCGCGCGAGCGTCTTGAACAGCGAGTTATGACCACACACCGATCTAGGAGGCGATGGACACGCAACGATAGCCAGTCAACCGGCTAGGGAACTCAACATGCCGGGTTTATTTGCATTCAGAAGGTTATGCGCCGCATGCGTGGCCTGTTTGGCAGCTTGGAACGAACTTCCCGATGTTTGGGCAGGATGTCAAGATGACGACGGACGGCGGACTCCCCGTCCAACGAGCCAACGGTGACATCAGATCAGCCACTCAACGTGGGAGATGACGGCTTCTGCTGTGCAAGCGCAAGGCCCTCGTCGCTTCGCCTAGGACAAGGCGCCGGTTGCTTCTTTCGACGGACCTGCGAAAGGAGAAGAAGACCGAACGCCGGAGGACAGACAGCCCAACTGCCATGTCTGGGGCCATTCGTTGCCTCTGCGTTCACGACGGACTCGTCTCGGAAGCTGCAATCGCTGTCCGCCTGCTCGCAGTTGGCAGAGAAGGATTTCAGCCACCGCCAAGCCAGGGTCTGTTGCCATTTGCACTTTTGTGAAGTGGCACGCAAACGTCCGGTCTGACGTTCAAGCAAGCTCAAAGGCCCAAGATGTTCCGCTCGAACTGGGATCAGGTGTCACCGTTCTCGTGGCTGGACTCGCTGACCGGTGAGGAAGAGTTCATGCGCGGGTTCGACGAGGACTTCCCATCGTCGCATCGACTGTTCCCTCGTCCCCAGAGACGCCGCAAGCAGGAGGACGAGCCCATGGCTGGCGTGGAGGAGGAAGAGGACGAGGGGGGGTCGTTGACTGCCGAGGGGGAGGAGGAGAAGGCGACGACTGCGATGAGCATGGACTTCTTCGCCGACTTGCCTGTTGGCGCGAAGCTCATGGACACGCAAGTGCCGCCGAATCTCGCGCCGCCGGAGACGAAAGCCAAGGAGGACTACGCCTTCTACACGTACTCGTACAGCACGTGCCTGACGGAGGACGACAAGGGCCGGCGCGTCAACAGCACGCGCCGTCGCTACGAGGACTCGGCGGGGCGCCTGAAGGCGCTGCACAAGCGCCAGATCGGCGGCTGTGCCATGGAGTCGACGTGGAAGCGCTCGTCGGAGAAGGACGAGGGCAAACACGAGAACAAGGTGACGGTCGGCTCGGTGGAGAGCTTTGAGGAGGCCTGGAAGACCACGCCCTTCGGAGTCGCCGAGGAGCAGGCCAAGGCCCACGGAGCCAAGCAGCAGAGCGTGCTGCCCGACCAGCCGCCGGCGAAGGAGCTGCCGTGATGAGCGTGAGGTGGGCCAAATGGCTACATGAGGTGGCCAGGATGAGTCGGACACCATCGTGGCGAGTTATTTGAGGCGGTTCGAGTGGCTTCAGTTTTTATTTTTGATGTGCCTTCGGTTTGTGTTGGCATGACAAGTTGAAGTTGTCTTTTCAACTTGAAGACAAAATACAAAACAAGAAAACAGTTTTTGAGTTGGACACCAGACTGCCAAACTGGTGTCGATAGTCAGCGGCTTGAATGACGACGCTTTAGGGCGTCTCCCAGTTCTCTAGCAAGGGAATCGGATCTCTTCGTTCTCCGCTGTAGCGGCGAGTTGACATCGCAACAAAAGCAATGGATCCGCTCGACCTCGAAGGGATGGCGACAACTGACTAGCTGCTCGAGAAGAACCTCCAAGCGCCGAGGGAGCTGCAGGCCAAGTACGACGAGTTCGTGATGGCGAGCGACGCTTTGCAGGAGGCACAGGACCAGGAAATCGCGGGTTTGGAGCAGACCAGCTCGATGCTCACTCGCAGACTGACGCACTTGGAACACGAAAGCGGTGCAATGGCGCTGCAAGCGGAGTTGGAGGATGTACATGGCACGGAGGAGCGAGGCGAGACCGATTAGACGGGCATGACTGGCAATCTGTTCACGACGGCGAAGGAGGTCTTCTCCTTCGACGCTGCACCCCATTTCGCGTCTTGCAACATCTGCGTGGCGCAACGAGAAGTGAGAGCTTACGCGAACGCAATGCGAGGAGCAGAGACAAGAAGTAAACGCGACAATGCATGCGCACTCCAAGAGCGGAAGTGGTGGCATGAGTAGCCACTCACTGAGCTAGGGAGCATGCGAGCCGGTAAACCATAGTCGAGGACTTCCCCACGTAGACGAGGCGCGAGCACGCGACCGCAGAGGGCAAATGCTAGCAGTTTTTGAATGGCTTCATTTTTCTGCTTTTGATGTGCGGATTTCGTAGCATATGGATGGATACAAAGGCACGAGAAGGGAGGTGCCCTTTTCATCACCTTGAAGACGAAATAAAAAAAAGAAAACAGCTTTGGATTGGCATGTTGACCGTTGCTTGTTGCTGCTTTTTGACTGCCGCGCACTTGATGGGTTCAACGTTGCGGTTTGGCGTTTGACTTGCCGTCGTGGTTTCTGATGTACCGAAAGTTCAAGGTCTGCGAAAATCGATCCTACTTGTTTTAAGCCAAAACAGATTAGCACTCAAAGGGCCAGCGCTGGAGAACAACTATCCCAGCGAAAATCGAAGAATTGTATTTTGCACGCTTCTGGCAGCTCGGAGATAGATGTGATTTCGCAGTTTTGCATACTTCTGCTCGCATTTCTACGACGTTGCTGCTTTTCTGCTTTTGCGCTGATGAAAATGGCATTCGCAGCTGACGTCAGGTCGGTCACGACCCGAAATCCACTGCCATTGGAGCGCGCTTGTGAACATCCCCAGGCCAGTTTGCTGGGCGAAGCCGCAGCCGCAGCCGCAGCCGCACGTATCGATATCATTTCATAATGCCATTTTTGCATCAACAAAGAAGCTCCAAATTTGGCAAATGAGCGGGGCGGAGAGTGATGCACCGCTTCGATTTTCCCACGAACGTTGACTTCTACATAATCACCCGAAGAAGTTCTCCCGCTTTACCGCCGCTGGCACTCCTCTCCACCTGCCACTTTCGATTCGGCAAGCCAGACACGACGAGAACGACGTGGGCGCGCGAACAGCTCCCAACGATCCGTGACACCAGCGGAACAAGTCGTTAGCTTTTGTCCCTGGTTTGCAAAACCTCGTTCGCGACTTGGCGCAGAAACGCACACGCCCTCGCCCACACTGCGACATCAACCGGGCGAGAGAACGGCCTTTTGCAGAGTTGTTATCGTTGGTTCAAACGCCCGACGGCCGAGCCACTTTGAAGTTCGGGGCCCAAATGTTTCATTTCCTATCTAGACATCGAGAGAAGAAGCGGCAGAAGCAAACAGAAATGGAGAGTGCCCAGCAGCGGAGACCCATGTTCGCCATGGTGTGCGTCAACAACGTGAACCGCAGCGCCGCGGCCCACGGGAGTCTGAGCGCCGCGGGGCTGCGCGTGTGCTCCTTCGGCGCCGGGCGCCAGGTGACCTTCCCGGGCAAGACCAGCGCCGACGCGCGCACCTTCAAGTTCCAGACGCCGTACGAGGTCATGCACCGCGTCCTGCGGAAGGAGGACCCCCAGCTGTTCACCGCCAACGGCGTGCTCAAGATCCTGGAGCGAGACATGCCGCTGAAGAAGGCGCCCGAGCGCTGGCAGAGTCTCAACAACAAGCAGCTCATCGCCATCGACGTGATCGTGTGTCTGGACTACGTCATGTTCCTCACCGTGCTGGAAGGTGCGTCTTGTGCTGTTGTTTCCCTATTAGATCGTTGCTGATGGAGCGTTCTTTCATACTAACTGTGTTGTCCTGTACTTGGTGACGGACTGGCGGACTATCAGACCTTCAGATGCGGATCCGACTGAGCTTCAAGCACAAGCGCCTGCATGTTATCTGCCTGGATACAGCAGACACACCCGAGGACGCCTCGAGCGGTAGCATTAGCGCGCTGCAGCTCTGCCAGGAGCTGGACGTGCCGGCGTGCGAGCTCACGGAGGAGCGCGTGAAAACCGTCGTGCAGAACTTCGAGAAGGAGCACGGCCACCAGATGTTCTATCTGGGCTTGCACATGTGAAGCCCGCAGTGCGGCAGTGCAGTCCAGAGGACACGGCCACCAGATGTTCTATCTGGGCTTGCACATGTGAAGCCCGCAGTGCGGCAGTGCAGTCCGGAGGACACGGCGCGGCGGAAGTGTTTCTTTCTGCCCAAGCGCGTGTTCATTTTTATTGACAGCGGGACCGAGTGAAGCTGGACTCGCGTTTGTATTCTCTTATTTTGGTACAGTAACTTTAATGCAGCATTCTCGTGAAGATAATAGCAGGCGACGGCATGAATGAGATGTTGGAGCTGCGTGGTTCCATCTTCGCTCGCATAATTGCAGTTTAATGGATGTTATCTACGGACTCACGCGTGAGGAAGTCACTCCACCCGCGCAGTGGAAAAGCGAGAACACGAGCAGCCATGCGAGACGAAGCAGCTCATTCGTGTTGACAATGAGAGTCTGGCTTGGCCTCAATTCTTCTGTTGCTATTGCCACTCGGCATGCATACAGCTCCTGCCATGTTCTCACCCAGTTGTCCGCTGTCAAAAGGAGCAATGAACTGTAGGCAATTCGCATCCAATCCAGCAATGCGTCCGATTAGCGGCAGTTGTGTGCGGTAGCTTGTCCTTGTCGCCAACGGTTCAGATGGCTCCGACAGCAAAACGCTCCCCAATTGAGTTCTGGCTCGCTCGAGATCACAGTTCAAATCACGGCCGAGTGGAGCTTCAAGTGTGCGTCGATGGCTGATTTGACTCGCCTGCTGCTGACACACGTGCCCACCATTGCCGACCCCTCCACAAGAGCTAGGAGGCTGGCGATGAGCGCAGCGTGGGGGTGAAGGGTGGCGGCGCCATCGAGAGCCGCTCGTCTTGGCAGACGAACGTGGAAGTGTGTGCCCAGCGGTGGATTCGGCTGCTTGAGCGTGGTGGAAGTCGCAGCCAGAGCTGATTGCTCCGCTTCAAAGAGCGCAGAACATGTGGTTTTGGAGACGGACCGTGCAGCTACTGTACAGAGAGGAATAACGCCCCCTCCCTATGGCTTCAGGAGATGTTTAATGTTCGCCCACCAGACCTGATGGGCATTCTTGACGCATGCACGAAGGGACAAAGTCGGAGGGCAAAGGATCTCCGTAGAAGTGCTAGCTTTGGTGTCCATGGATCGCGGCGTATCCTCCGGGATTGATGCTCGATGTTCCGATGTCCACATGATCGTGGAGGAGGCACTATTCCCGATAAATCAGTAAATCCGCCCCCGCTGGTAAACGAGATCGTTCTTTTCGGAAAAACAGCGGAGATTCGGGCTCAAACGAGGCTCAAGACGGGAACGTATTCCCGTATTTTGTCCAATCGTTTGAGCTATTCGCTCCTTATTACCCAATCCACGCGCAGTATTCGACCGTTACTCATGCTGTAAAGACGGCCACGATGCACCCCCAACCCGCTTTCAGTGTGCGGCTCTTGGTGCCAATCAGTTCGGAAGCGACTCAACAACCTTCACACCCTCTGAGCACAAGTATAATTCAGTTTCTATGTAAGCATTGCTTCTCGATACATATCTACTTTCACAGAGTTGCCGACTGTTCCTTTGGTTGAAATCGGTGGGGTATCAACGTAGTTATCGCAATTCACAGTATCAGCTTGCATCGATGTAGCACATTCACGGGGCCACCGATCCCAATCGCGTGATGTCACCTCCCCATCCTGACCAATCTCGTCACTGACCGACACGCACACGAGCGAGCAAGCGCGTGACGTTGCTCGCATTGCTGCATTCTCTCGCAGCACGGACCTCTCCTCCCAGCCGCGATGTCGCCGGAGCCCGCAGGCAACAGCCAGCGCTCGCACCGCCATCGCAGCCAGCAGCATCGCTCGCGCTCCCGCGACGCGGCGCATCGTTCGCGCTCTCGCGACCCGCCGACCTCTCGCCGCCACGAGCGGCATGACGACCATCCGCCGGCGTCGCGGTCGCCATCTCGCGAGCCCTCGGACCCAGAAATGCGCTCGCGCGAGCGCCACAAACGGGAGGCGCATCTCTCCAAGCCGCGAGAACAGCGCGCCGGCAGTCGACCGCCCAGCAGCACGCGCGGCAACAGCAGCAGCAGCAAAGACGGCAAGACGGCCAAGCGCCCGCGCGTGCGTTTCTCCGTAATCGAGGCCGAGGGCGACGCCTCCGCAATTACGGCGCGCGCCACGCGCAGCGGCTTCTTGCGCAAGCAGGCGGACAACGAGCCTGGCGCATGGAACAGCTACTACTTCGTGCTCAAGCCGCTCACGTACCTCTTCTACTACAACTCGCCTGAAGACGAGACTCCGCGCGGCGTCATCGACCTGGAATACCTCACGGAGATCAAACGCAACGCCGACTGTCTGCAGCGAGCCGTCAGCGGTGGCGAGAACTGCTTCCGAGTGTCGGGCAAGCTGCCTCCGCGCTCGAACGCCGAGGCTGGAGGGGCCGGCGAGAGTCTCAAGATGCGACCTCTGTATCTGGACACGGACGACGACGAGGACGCCGAGAAGTGGATGGACGCCATCCGCAACCACCGCTTCAGCATCAAGAAGGACGAGCAGTTCTTCGAGATGGTGCATCAACTGCGAGATGCCGAGTACGAAGTCTCGCAGCTCCAGGCCGCCAAGAAGAAGGAGGCTGCAGCCAAGCGAGCGCTCCGCGTACGAGCATCAGCGCTGCTGCAGAAGCTGCGCTCTCTCGGGATGGGCAACGCCGAGGACGAGGAGGAGGAGGACGAATTGGCCGCCGACGACGACGATGTTTTGTCGAGATTGGAGGCGATGGAGGACGCGCTGAGCGACGTGCAGGCCAAGATGGGCCAGCAGAAGCAGCTCATCTCTCGGTTGACCGAAGCCAACGCGGAGAAGGAACTGAAGATCGCGTCGGGAGCAAGCACACGACGCAACCGAAGCCTAACACAGGTGCTGTCTCGCGCTGCTTCCAAGTACGAGAAGGAGCCGATCGAGGAGCCGGAGGAGGACTCCCCCACGACGACCAGCAGCAGCAGAAGAGGGTATAACGCTCGAGGTGAGCCGTTGGCTGCAGCACGTCCCAAGAGCGTGTCGGATGTACACGCCATGTGGCTGGCCAAGAAGAAGAGCGCCTCTCCTGTGTCGCCGCGGCCATCCGTTGTGCTGGAAGACGACGTCCAGACCGCGGAAACACCCGGCAGCACTGCCAGCAGCTACAGTGGGGCCGCACCGCGCTCGAATCGCAGCATGACGCAGGTAGGAGACGTGACGCCGACGCCGCAGGCCACCGCCACGGCTCGGAAGTTCGTGACGGCTCTCAAGAACCGCGTGGCCAAGAGCTCCGCCGCGAAGAACAGCGCTGCCAGCGACCGCGAGTCGGAGGAAGACACGGTCTCGCTCGAGTCGACGGACGAGCGTCGGTCTGCCGAAGAGCCCGTGGACAAACTGCCTCGCGGATGGACCCGACACGAAAGCCGCGGCTTCCCTGGGTCCTATTACTACGCCCACGTGTCCGGGATGACGAGCTGGGAGGTGCCTACGGAGAACTCGCTGGGCTTCGGCGGGGGCGACGACGACGTCGAATCCAGCGGCGACGATCTCAGCGAGTTCGACTCGGAGGACGACGCCCCCAACGCGGCGGCCTTCACGGCCAAGAAGAAGAAGAAGACCAAGAAAGCCTGGACCTTCAAGCTGCCGCGCAAGCTCACGATGCCCTCCAACAGCCACAATCCGCAGGCGGCCGTGGTGGCGGAGGCGGCCGCATCCATGTCGCCCATCCGACGCGGCACCAACCACCACGAGTTCTGAGCTCCCTGTACCTGTGCATGAGTGGATCCAACTAACTAAGCAAAGTAAAGAAGCGCACCCCATTCCGTGGGCCCTTGTTGTCTGTCTGCTGTCAAAGAGTGGGTCTCCAACACAGAAACGCCATGGTCGCCAAGCAATAACAGCCTCAGATATGAAGAGAGATCGCCAGACCTCGTCCCTTGTATAGAGGAGAGGCCCACCAACCGCAAGCGGTCGACCTCTCGAGCCTGTATTTATCCGTGTTTCTTGCTGGTTTTCTGCTCTTTTCGTCGCCCGAAGCCGTCGCGCAAGGTCCAGATCTGCCTGCCAGGCGGCGTCCACGCGTCCACGCGTTTAACGAGTCGCTCAAGTGTCTCTGGAGTCCAGCACAGCGTCGCCGTATCCTGCCAGTCGCCGTCTCGACGCCTAGTTTTGGTTCACTCTGCGACGCTCCTCCGCCGGGAACTTGATGTGGTTCTTGGTGGAGAACAGCACCACCGGAGACACGGCCACGGCCATGAAAAGCACGGCCACACCCGCCTTGCGCGGCCAGTTCTGGGTCTTGGCCCACCAGCCGCCGGCCGGAGACCACGTGTACTTCGGGTAGGGATACTCGCCGCCGCCGCTCATGCTGCCTGCTGCTGTATTGCTGGAGACCGACTGAAAGGAGCTCTGCGGTGGGGGAGGGAGGGAGAAAAACCTCAGTCTGCATCCCGGTGGGCTGCATCGAGATAAAAACCTTGATTCGATTAAGTTGCCATTTGCTCGGAAACGATACCGGTACTCCCAATACCGGTTGTTTATGAAATGCTACTAAATAGTACTGAAAGTAGTAGAAGAATATACTACTGAAACTAGCATATTTGTCTGCAGTGCTGCTATCAATCGAAGTATGATTGCCGATTGATATTGGTGGATGGATGGCTGCAAACCACCTTGCAGCGACACCCTGCCTACGAAGCGTACGCGACGACGTGCTCACTGAAGCCTCGTTGCCAAATGAGCGTCTCCATTCCCGTGAGGAACTCTTCCGTGCCCGCTCCCTCCTCATCTTACTGCTCATTACCCATCTATTCTATTGACTCTATCGCTTGAAATTCTTAAGTGCGACAGAATTGTTGCGACCGATGAGAGTTGGATGCTTCAGCAGAATAATCTATCCGACGTGCGAGTGGGAACTCAAGAAGAGACTTTAGACGACACGACATATATCGATAAATACGCACGGAATGCAATCTAGCTCACACAGAGTGGTGGCAGTATACAGCTACATGCAAACGGGTGAATCTGCAATTCACGAGCGTTGAGGGCTCGACACATCAATAATCTGGAAACGGTGAAAGAGGTCGGCGTTTTCACGTTGGACACGCATCGACTTACAGATCTACAGCTGCGTATTGACCGTAAACATTGCTGGATAACGCGAAAGCCTCCGTTCGACAGCTCTACCCGCTACACTCGACGCAGGTCATATCCGAACTGAAAAGGATCTTTTTGGCCGTGGACGACTTCTTGTACGCCTCACGGGCCTCGCATTCGCCCGCGAAGCGAGTCTGCACGGGATCCGCCGTCGCAAATAGCCACTCCAACAGCAACCACGACGACGTTTCGTTCGTCTCTGTTCCCTTCTTCTCCGTTGTATCCTCTTTCTCCTTGATCTCCTCATTCGTGTCTTTCAATGTCTCCTCGCCCTCCACAACGGACTTGCGCTTGGAGAGTAGAGTCTTAATCCCGACAGCAACACCGCCTGTCGCCACTCCGACAGCGACAAGACCGAGTCCCACGGACGAGGCAAGGCCCACAGCGCCAACACCTTGCAACACTGCGACAGTGCTACCTGCAGCGACACCGCCTCCGTTTGCGACGGCAGCAGCCGACATCATGGACGCTGCGGTCGATCCTGCGGCAATCCCGTTCACACCGAAGCCGATAAAGTTGGCCACGGGCATCGCCAGTCCCCAGAGTCCCATTCCAACGCCAGCGCCGATGGCTGCGCCAGTTGCAGTCTCCTTCGCTGTTTCATGCGCTGGATCCGGAGCTGCCGCGTCGTTCGTTCGATTCTCGGAAGTTTTCTCCATTGTTTCTGGTCGAGTTTTGGTGGGGGTTGTTCGCGCCGCAGTTCACTAAATGACCTGTGCTCCAGCTGAACGGTCCAGGAGAGGAACGAGCTTGCTCTTTGTGCGGGAGAGGACAAGTGGTACACAAACTGGTACTGAGAACGGGTACAATAGTGCTGAACTCTGCGGGTCGGCACTATATATTAAATTTAGCATATTTGTCCGCAGTGCTGCTATCCATCGAAGTATGATTGCCGATTGATATTGGGTGGATGGATGGCTGCAAACCACCTTGCAGCGACACCCTGCCTACGAAGCGTACGCGACGACGTGCTCACTGACGCCTCGTTGCCAAATGAGCGTCTCCATTCCTGCGGGGAACCCTTCCGTGCCCGCTCCCTCCTCATCTTGCTGCTCATCCCGGTGGCTCCACTTCCCGTTCGTCTTCGAGTTGCGATGGATATCCACGGCCAACAAAGCGGTGCGGTGGTAGATCTGCAGGCGGCTGCGCTTCGTCGGGTCCGTTTCCGGCCAGTTCATCTCGCTCACGTCCGGGAGGAACAGCGTGCTGGGCAATACATTATTGAGGACGCCCACGAGAGAGAGCATCATGTCGGAAGCGCCCGTCTGGAAGGGGATCTCCACACCGGAGTCTGTCTGACCGTAGCCCTCGCGCATGTTGAAGTAGCGGATACCGTGTTTGATATTGGGTTTCGCACTGAAGTACTCGCAGTCGGTTCGATTGCAGAGCTTGTCTGCGGCTGTTATGATCCCCACCACGTCTTGCTCTTTGGCACCGCGAAAGACCGCCGCCGTCTTCCCAGCACGACACCATGGAGCTAAACTCCTCGAGTCCTCGACCTCACTGTCACGCACCAATTCTGTGGCGTTCTCGTCGAGTGGAGGACACATGTCCAGCTTGTGCAGGAAATCTTCGATATCTCCCACCGTCTCCGCATACACGAGCGTCTCCAAGGGCTGATCAACGTTCGCCACCTTGTTGCCTCGCCCCAATTGGTGGTCGAAGATGAATTCTCGCAGATCCAATGCTGAGCCCGTCGTCGCCGCGTAGTCCTTGCCCGGCAGTGCAGGTGCATTAAGCGCTATCTTCCCACCATACGTGTTCAGGTTCAGATATTTGCGCATGACATGCGAGAGATGCATGTCCTCCGACGTGGCCCAGGACGGCGGCCGCTCCTTCATTAAGTACTCGAGCCACGTCTGCTCCAGGAACCACATGCCACAGAGATAGTCCTGCTCGGCCATGTCGTCCTCGTTGAGGTTGTAGCCCACACTGGGCCAGCTCTTGTAGCCCTCGAACGTCGGTGCTCGGAGGTGGCCGTTGTTGCCCCAGACGCCCTTCTGCCGGTTCATGTACTGGATGTAATCGTGCACCGTCGTGGCATCGATGGGCTTGTCGTCGTCCACGATCAGCACGTACTTGGTGGTGGCCATGTAAGCCAGCAGGAAGCGGCCATGGAACTTGTGGTTGAAGTCCGAGGCCGTGAGGATCACTTGAGTGGCTTGGTCAGGGTGTTTGGCGCGAACGGCGTCCACAACCGCCTCGTACGCTCGTCGCTTCGGAGAGTTGAAGATCATGACCCACACGGCCGGAGGCGCCACGTGTTTCTGTTGAAGCGCGGCTTCCAGCTGCATGTTCAGCGCCTCGGGTTCGCCTCGAAACACGTTGAAGATGATGGTGGTGGATGTGTCGTCCATGCTCTGGTTGGACGTGTAGAAGGATTCGCCCATGGGCAATTTCTCTCTGCTGGGCTCCACCTCCACCACCAGCGGGTTTCTAACGCGGTCCATCTCAAGCAGAGGCTCGTTCAAGGACCCGACGTCTCCACGCAACAGTCCTCCGCCCGAGCTCTTGATGCTCCCCAGGCCGGAAAGGAACCCCATGGACCAACACACGGCTAGAAACACCGCGCCGCCGAGCATGTAGTAGACGTTGGGGCCTCGGAGTCGAGCCGTATCGTGTCGACTTGAAAGCGGCTTCATGGCGGGAGGAAACCTGGAGTTGGAGCTTCGGCCTGTGGTGAGAGTTTCGAAATGTGAGTTTGGACAAAGACGCTCGCGTCTCCGCTGGAAACCGGAGGGCAGGAAGAAGCGAAGGGTGAACGGGCCGAGGGATTTGGGCTGGCTCCTATGTTGCGGGTGCCAGATATGGCGCGCCATCTCACGATTCCACCAACTGGAAATTGTGCAGATTAATGGTAGGCAACAACAACAACGTTTTTTCGCCTGTCACGCAAAACATATTTTCTAACAGTAAAACCTTGCGTTTCCTATTCAAATCAAACTATCCTTACGAATGCCGAGTCGGTTCTCTGCGAACAGTGGAGCTCAGGAGCCTTACAAAGTAAGCAATTTCTTGAGCGAGGTCATGAAATTGCCGGCCTCGATCAAAAGTATCCTAATGCGCTCTGCTCCCCTGTCGCAATTCTGGCCTATCCAGCATATCGGGATGTCCACCCACTTGCCTGCTCCAGCCTGTTGTTCAACAGGTGAATCGGACAGAGAGCATTGTAGGTGCAGGGCTCCGTCTTTATGTGCGTGTGGACGTTTCCGCATCCAAGATGACACCTTAGGTGGTGGTGGATTGATAGTGTAGCGTTGCACAGTACTGGGTGGATGCACCCAATGCTCAAAACGTTGCTGCAAGCGTAAGATCACCAACGGTCACGATTCATGCCATGGCTCGAGGTAGACGTGATGCCCAGTACTGTGTCTGATGCAACCGGTCGTGCGGTAAGCTTACTGTAGTGCGGGGAGCACTCTGGATCCAGAGTGTGTCGGCGAATCCGGAGTCACGGTCTGACGGCAAGCAAACCATGCTGAGCCGACATCACCTGTCCACGTCCGTTTGTTGGTCTGGTCCGGCGGAGTTGGACGCTTGGCTTTGAGTAAAACCTCGCTTTCTGACAGCGAAAGTGGGTCTGCGCATAAAATAAGCGGCTAAAACGAAAGTATCCTTAAAACTGAGCGTGTCGTTGAAGCAAGTTCGTCACCAGCTCAACGCGGTCGCCACAAATTCCTTCGCGAGAGGGGAGGATTCGCCCGACACTTCAGTGCTTCCGTGTCGTATCTCTCGAGTTCGAAACCATATTGGCGATTGACAGCGAGTGGTGGGTTCGAAACTTGCAGCGTCTCGGACCGGATATCTGCATTGTTGCTTGCTGCTGCCCCATAAACCTACGGAATTGACGGAATCCCCACACTTCCACTCCATGCCTGCAGCGACACGCTTTGGGTGGATATACGTGCATATTCTTATCAATTTAGTCACCGCAGTAGCTACGAGGAATACACTGCGGGGGGCTCGGTGGACGCTCGGCGCCAAATCAGCGTCTCCATTCCCGCGGGGAACCCTTCCCAGTCGTCCGCTTCCAGCCAATCGTCGCGTTGCTTGGCCTGGTCGCCCACCTTCCCGTTCGTCTTCGAGTTGCGATGGATATCCACGGCCAACAAAGCGGTGCGGTGGTAGATCTGCAGGCGGCTGCGCTTCGTCGGGTCCGTTTCCGGCCAGTTCATCTCGCTCACGTCCGGGAGGAACAGCGTGCTGGGCAATACATTGTTGAGGACGCCCACGAGAGAGAGCATCATGTCGGAAGCGCCCGTCTGGAAGGGGATCTCCACACCGGAGTTTGTCTGACCGTAGCCCTCGCGCATGTTGAAGTAGCGGATGCCATGCTTAATCTTGGGCTTCACGCTGAAGTACTCGCAGTTGGTTCTCGCACAGAGTTTCTTCGCGGCCGCGATGAGACCAGACACGTCCTGCTCCTTCGCGCCTCGGAAGACTGCCGCCGTCTTCCCCGCATGGCACCACGGACCAAGAGTCTTCGTTGCGTTGGCAGCAGCCCCGACAGTGACGGATCCCGTGGCGTTGAGTAAAGAGCAGTCGCTGAGTTTCTCCAGGTAATCCTCGATATCACCCACTGTCTCTGCGTACACGAGGGTCTCAATCGGCGAGTCCACGTTCACCACCTTGTTGCCCCGTCCGAGTTCGTGGTCGAAGATGAATTCGCGCAGATCCAGCGCCGAGCCTTTCGTTGCCTGCACCTCCTTGTCCTTGCGAGGCAGCGTCTTGTTCACCGCCACGTTGCCAGCGTAGCTGTTCAGGTTCAGGTACTTGCGCATGACATGCGAGAGATGCATGTCCTCCGACGTGGCCCAGGACGGCGGCCGCTCCTTCATGAAGTACTCGAGCCACGTCTGCTCCAGAAACCACATGCCGCTCAGGTAGTCCTGCTCGGCCATGTCGTAGCCGCTGAAGTTGCGTGGCCAGCTCTTGTAGCCCTCGAAGGTGGCTGCTCGACGGTGGCCGTTGTTGCCCCAGACGCCCTTCTGCTTGTTCATGTACTGGATGTAGTCGTTCACCGTGTCGCCGTCGATGGCCTTGTCGTCGTCCACGATCAGCACGTACTTGGTGGTGGCCATGTAAGCCAGCAGGAAGCGGCCGTGGAACTTGAAGTTGAACTCGGAGGTCGTGAATTTCAGCAGATGAGCCTGCTCCGGGTATCGGTCGCGAACGGTGTCCACCACGTGCTGGTACTTCTTCTCCATGGGCGAGTTGAAGCACATGACCCAGACCTGGGGAGGCGTCACGTGTTTCTGAGTGAGCGCTTTGATGAGCTGCACCGCCAGCGCCTTGGGTTGCCCTTTGAACACGTTGAAGATGATGGTCGTGGACGTGTCGTTCGCTTCATACGTCGACGTGTAGAACTCCTCGGCCATGGGGAGCCGCTCGGGACGCGGCTCCACCTCAACCGTGATCTCTTCAAACTGCTCGGCAAACGCTGTTGCTGACATCTGGAACAGCATCTGCTGCTCCGAACGGACCTCAACGCCCGTGCTCTCGATGCCGCGGTGACTACGGCTGGAAAGCCCCGACAGAGAGCCCACGAACCAGCACACGAACAGGAGCCAGCCTCCGGCCAGGAGGTAGAAGGGTCTGGAGCGTCGAAACGTATCCAGGTCGCGGAAGCTCCGACTGCCGGACGCCATGGCAAGTGTCTGGGGAATCTTGGAATGGGCTCCTGGATTCGACAGAAGTCGTCCTGACTCCAGCAAGAGCCCAGTCGAGGCAGTGAAACGACCGCATGGGACGGAGTTGGCCGCGGCCTCGAACCGACGGCCTCGTTTCCGAGCATTGGGCTCAACAGAGCGCGTCGCGCTTCGAAAACCGCTAGAAACGGTCGGCACCAGCGGCTGGAAGCAACTGGGAACTCGTGAATTCCAGACGCGTGGCCCTCGAACCGCATTAAAAATTAAGTGGCAGTTAGTCCGCATGCGTCCGTTGCGTGGCCGAATCTCTCAAAGCAAAAGCTGAAGCAGCGACGAGCAAGCAACGCACTGGTCTACTATATATTTAGCCTTCAACCCCCTCTGCTCTCCCTGTTCCTGCGTCGTTCGTTTCCTGCTGCCGGCTGCCTGGGTCTCCAGGACGCGCCCGTTGGCTTCGCGCCTCCATCGCGCCCTGCTCACTCACGCGTCCTCCGTCAGCTGCTTCCTGCTGCCTGGAGCGGCTTCCGCACGCGGAGCCCCCTCTGCATCCGGCTCACTGGAACGTCTTTCGCTTGCCCATGCGCTCGAACTGCGACACCATGCTGCAGGTCCGCGCCGCCAGGTCGCGGGTCTTGTCGATGACCAGGCGGTGGACCGAGTTCTGCGGCATGCCCATG